>ML626796.1:774-19586 GCA_006130075.1 Branta canadensis | reverse complement strand
GCAGCAGGGCCATGCAGGTGGGGTTGCCAGAGGGATCTTCTACAGCTGGCACATCCGATGGCTGATAGCATCTCTCAGGGTTGGTCTCTCTGTTTCTCCAGCGAGGAGTAGAAGATGCTGCAGAGAATGGCATTTAGAAGGGGGCATTCCAAGAAGACTGAGACTTGGTTTATCTGAAGGGAAAAGCTTTTTTGGATTCTGTGCTTTCAGATTCCTTCTGTGGAGGGGAATCTGAGTGAGTCTGAGCACATAGACTCTGGGATGGGTCTGTGAGCATGGACAGGGAGATGTGGGGACACAGAAGGAGCTCCCAACAGGGACACGGGCAGGCAGCAGGGACATGGGAAGGCAGTGAGAGGGAGCTGCTGCCAGAAATGCTGTGTGAGGGAGTGCTCAGGCACCTCCCTGGGTCAATCGCTGCTCTCCTCTCCCACCAACACAGGGCAGCTGAGACCAGAACTGAGGGACAGACTGGCTGTGCTCCCTGAAGTACACTCTGCACTAGAGGAACAATATCTGTGACACTGAGGATCCACAAGGATTCACATGTAGTGCAGCAGGAATGACAGTATAGAAAAAAGAAATCGCCACAGCCCTTCTCTGCCGTTAGGGGACTTGGGAGCAAAAATTTATTCACGTCGAGTTAAATTAATCTGAGAATTCCCCATGTTCCTCTTTACTTCTTTTTATAGGTAAGGACTGTTAAATACACTGCCCACAGCAGAGTTCCCTGCTCCCGGGGACAGCCTCAGGCAGCACCAGTCAGAGCTCGTGAAAGGGACCTGCCTAATGTCTGGTTAATAGGTTGAAACTGAATCACATATTATCAGATAATTCTGTTGTGTTTTCTTACTGCCTTTTCCCTCCTTGGTCAGAAAACCATGCCCAGAAGCAGGAAATGCCCAACAGCAGCTCTGTGAGCGAGTTCCTCCTGCTGGCATTTGCAGACACGCGGGAGCTGCAGCTCCTGCACTTCGGGCTCTTCCTGGGCATCTACCTGGCTGCCCTCCTGGGCAACGGCCTCATCCTCACCGCCGTAGCCTGCGACCACCGCCTCCACACGCCCATGTACTTCTTCCTCCTCAACCTGGCCCTCCTCGACCTGGGATCCATCTCCACCACTCTCCCCAAAGCTATGGCAAATTCCCTCTGGGACACCAGGGACATCTCCTATCAAGGATGTGCTGCACAGGTCTTCTTTTCTGTCTTCTTTGTTGTAGCAGAGTATTCCCTTCTCACCATCATGGCCTACGACCGCTATGTGGCCATCTGCAAGCCCCTGCACTACGGGAGCCTCGTGGGCAGCAGAGCTTGTGCCCAGATGGCAGCAGCTGCCTGGGGCAGTGGCTTTCTCTATTCTGTCCTGCACACGGCCACTACCTTTTCCCTGCCTCTCTGCCAAGGCAATGCTGTGGACCAGTTCTTCTGTGAGATCCCCCAGATCCTCAAGCTCTCCTGCTCGGACACCTACCTCAGGGAAGTTGGGGCACTTGTGTTTAGTGTTTCTTTAGTCTTTGGTTGTTTTGTTTTCATTGTGCTGTCCTATGTGCAGATCTTCAGGGCAGTGCTGAGGATGCCCTCTTCTCAGGGCCGGCACAAAGCCTTTTCCACGTGCCTCCCTCACCTGGCCGTGGTCTCCCTGTTTGTCAGCACTGCCATGTTTGCCTACCTGAAGCCCCCTTCCATCTCTTCCCCATCCCTGGACCTGGTGGTGGCAGTTTTATATGTGGTGGTCCCTCCTGCAGTGAACCCCCTCATCTACAGCATGAGGAACCAGGACCTGAAAGCCACACTGAAGAAACTGATCCTAGTGGTAATATTTACTTAGCAATGATTTGGCTATCTCACTTTTCTAGTTTGGTTCAAGTTAATCTGAGACAATTTTTGACCTTTATGTGTAGTATTGTTTGCAATTCTGTTTGCAGTTAAATGTTTGTATTCATTCCTCTTTTCCAGATGACCAACCCTTTCTTTGACCCAGAGCTTTCTGTAAACGCGTTTATTCCTAAACGACACCTGGCCTCCATTGTGGCATCTCGGTACTAAAAGTGAAGTTGCTCAGTGCTCAGGGCTCTTCTTCCCAAACTGGAGTGCAGAAGACGCTCAGGGAATGGCAGGCTCAAGGCCTCACTCTTGTGCTTGGCTGTCACCTGGCACAGAGGCATGAGCGCACGGGGTGTTGGGTGAGGGAGCCAGGCCTGGGGAAGGGAGCCCAGAGCTGCAGGGGCAGGGGACACGAGGCCGCTCGGGGCCCTTGCTGGCCTGGGCAGAGCAGGAAGGGGGCCCAGGGCATTCGTCCCCTCACCACAGCCTGCCATGACCTGCACGGTGCTCATGGAGTGTCCAGGGACAGGCTCTGCCCCATGGTGCGCAGGGAGAGGGCAAAGCCTCTCTGAAAAAGAGGCTGAAAGTGAAAAAGGTCCCTCCGCTGCCCCGTGGTGTGACAAGGCCAGGGTGGGACAGGTTACCTTTATTCGATGTAGTTCTTGTGTAATTTGCATTGGTGATGGCACAAAAAGACAGCTCCTTCACCGGTGATGTGCATCCTTCTTCATGTTAGGACACAACTCAACGTCCTTCACTCTGCTTTATCTCACAGATGAACTGGATTAGGTCTGCTTAATTACTCTGAGGCACAATCCAATGTTTTTTTGCCTTCTGACACTCCAGGACAATGCCTATGACTTTCCCCTACTTTGCGCATTGACCTGACGGGTCGTTTCACATTTTTCACTTTCATATATCTAGTTGGAAGGGGATGATTCCCCAAAGTGGGGCAAGCTGATGGGTTCTGCCTCAGCCATTTGAAGTGTCCTGCTCTTGAGTCTTTCAGCCTCAATTTTCCACAGATGACTTAGGACGGTAAATGGAAGTTTAGGTGTCTCCTAGGAAGGAGGGAGAGTGTCTTGGGATCCCAATGGCCATTTCAAATTTAGGTCTATCCCAAGAAACGGCTGAAGAAGGAATTTGCCTTGAAGGGGTTTCCTGGGCTGGGCTGGGTGTCAGTTTCAAGGAGAAAGATCACTGCTGGCAGTGGAGGTGCCCGGGAAACATCACCTGTCTCCACCTTATCCACCAACGGGCTCTGGTCTCCTGCAGGTCCTTTCAGACAGCTTCCATTCCAGGGAATTACTCTAAATGCACCAGAGCCTCTGGAGGCCTAATGATTTCATTGAAAGCATAACCAGGAAATGTGATTTCAAGGAAATATTTCAAAAGTGAGCAAACTACTCTGAAGACTTTGGCACTGGTTCTTTATGTTCAGACAACAAAGCTCTGCCTCAGTACCCAGTATTTTCTTCAGTACCTAAGTCATAAAGCAACTACTCATTACCTCAAATGATTCAATCCCTTCCGTAAAATGTCACACAGTGTAGCTTCTCTCATGAAGAAATAGGCATTTTCAGGATGTATATTCATCACAGAAAAAGAAATACTGGTGTTCACCTCTACTTGCATTGTCATCGCTTTGTCTATCATGGTGTGCTCCCTCATCTTCCAGGTACATCCACCTGTCTGGATTAAACAGTCCATGCTGAATGTCCCCTTTCCAGCTGCCTGTCTGGACCTATGCACTTCCCATGGTTCTCCTGGCTTGCCCTCCCCTTCCTCCTGGATCACTCAGACCGCCCTCACCAACCCAGGTGCTGCTTTGAGCTTCAGGCAGTTGAAGCTTGCCCATCTGTCTGCAGTCTGTCTGTGTCCTTAGAAAGCTCATCATCATTTATCATGGAATTAATATCATATGGATTAATTCTAATCTGAACACTTATAATTTCCGGTCTATCAGTATAAAAGACTTCTGGTCCAGTCATCCTTTTGGGAACATAAACCTCACAGGAGGCATACAGGATGAGGAGCTTGCTTTGCTTTTGGAAACTTGCTGCATGTTTTCCTGTTGTTTGGTTTGAAATAAGGAGAAACCCTTCTGCGCCTGTGTGCATCCAGGTATCTAAGGCAAGCAGGAGGGAGCTGGTGCAAAGGAGCTGTAACATCCAGCTGCAGACTTCCGTGCCGAAGTCTGGTGGAAGGAGAAGTGATGCAAGCGCCAAAGATAGAAATGTCAGGGCTGGGGTGGTGAGGAGCAAGGTTCTCCATGCAGTGTCAGACCTCAAGAGTCTGCTTTTTCTCCCTGTGCAGGTCTCCAAAGGAGACCCCCTGGATCAATATAAATTAAAGAATAACACTCCAAACTGAAATTCAACTAAACATATCCTTTAAGATGAGATAAGATTTTTTCAAGGTGCTTCTTGAAATCTTCCTCTTCAACTACACCATGAAAGCTCTCCAATTAGCTAAACAAGTCTTGAAGACTTGAAGAAAATTATGGGAGAGATATGGCTGCTTAGGACTTTCTCTGTTTTAATGAGTTCCGTGGTGTATTTTGGTGCTCAGTCTCTGAAGCTCAGGTACTGAGAGGAGAATGATGTAACTGCTTGATAAGGTAAAGTCAGAAGGAAAAGTTGAAGTGACTTGGAGTATTAATGGGCCCCACTGAGGGCTGTTCCTAACAAAGCCTCCCCAGGGACTTGTTAGGGCAGATCATTGGAGGCCATGATTGCAGACAGGCAAAGCGCTGTGCTGAGAAAAGTCTTGCTTGGTTTTGGTGAAGCAGAAGGGCCAAGGCCTGACCCCAGCCACTGGGAGGGGAGATCCCCCACCCCCACATCTCACTCAGGGCTCTTCTTGGGGTCTGTCTGATGTGGTGGGCAGTGTGATGTCATGAGAAGAACTTCATTAGGACACCTCCCCACCCCTGCACAGGGTATGAAGGAAGCAGTGAAGCCCCATTGCAATGACTCTATCTCGTCTCCTCAGAAGCTCTAGGCAAAGGGACAAAAATGTCAGGGCTGTTGGGGCCTTCCCTTCTTGCCAGCACCCTCTGCCTTCTCCTCTGCAGGCTTTCCTATGCTGTCCCACACTTCGCCCTATTTCCTTGAAGTCTGCAGACACCCATCTCTGTTCACCACCTTGCTCTCATCCAGGACTTTCCATCATCTCACCCATGTCTCATCAACCCTCACCAGCTGTTCCTTGATGAACACAAAGCCTGGGTCTGATCATAAACTCCCTTTAGGTGACCTCTGTCACCACAGCACGACCCTTCCTCTGTCACTACAGCACGATATCTCTTCCTCCTTGTGGCCAGTGCCAACCTTCCAAGGTACACTTTGTTTCAGTTTTTTCTCTCCTGCTCTTTCCTAATACCAAGGAAAGCTCCATCAGGGTGGAAACCACTCCTGAAGTAGGCATCCCAACCCATCAGGCTCCTTGCGGCCTGTCAGCCAAGCAGACAGAAGCCACCTCAGCAGCATATCCCAAGGCCTGGGCCTGCTGCTGGCCTTGCAGCTTCTTGGCTAGACACAGCCAAGCCTTGTGCCTCCTGCTGTCCAGTGCTGGACTCAAGCAGAAGGGACAGGACAACCCCTGTGCGGGCCTTCTTTCTGTCTGGGTCCTCCTGGGGATGGAGGCAGAGGGGATCCCACAGGCAGCATGCCAAGCAGGGGCCTTCTGCTGGCCTAGCAGGGCCACTGGCAGATGTCAGCCCCAAAGTGCCGATCCCAGGGAGAAGCCAAGGGTGACCTGCCACCTCCAGACACAAGGGACCTCACAGTCCCTTTGCGTGACACGTTCCTGCTGCTGCCCTATCAGCTGCAGAGACAGAAGTGACCTCCCAGTCACTGCCCCAGTCACATTCCTCCTGCTGGGGCAGGACATCCTGAGGCAGAGCTGACCACTTTCTCGTCCCCACAGGAACAGAGCTCACCTCTGTGGGTCAGAGAGTAAACAAATTTTTAATGGGAAGGGTTGGTCTTCTTCTGTGGTTAGGGTATGGGAAAGCTCTTTGGTTTAGGGTCCTTTTAGGTGTCCCAAGAACTTGTCTAGGTCTCAATATAGCATTTTAATGCTAGTGTCAAGGGAAGGGATTAGGGTGAGCAAGAGAGTAACGGGAAGGGAAAGGGGCTATGGGTGAATTTTGCTTCAAGGGATACTTTGAGTTCAAGCATTAGAGTAGGGGATTCTTGTCAGAGTGTTGGAGTAGCATTTAGTTTAAGGGATTAAAACTACTGGTTAAAATAAAGTAAGGGCCACACATGACTGTTTTAAGGCAGTGTTACCACAGCTTCGACATTACATGAACCCTCTTATTTCAGCTGGCCATGCTCCTCTTCCCACCCCAAAATCTCACATGTCTCGTGTCCAGGCTACTCCTGACCTCCCCATATCTTACTGGGATCAGCTTTCTGATGACATTCCTGACCTCAGAGTATCTGTCTCACCTCTGTTGTCTACTCTAGTCTTGAGACAGAAGTGTCATTGTAGTCAGGAGGGAAAAGGACACAAAGGTCTTTAGGAGCATGCTGAACACTGGGCCCATCAGCTCTGCACCTCCACAGAATCACACTGGATCCAGGGTTAGTTTTTTCTCATGCATGTTTCAGTTTTGGATGTGCAGGGACGGAATAAGGAAATCCAAGGCACGGAAGGAACAGTGCTTCAGAGTGGATGCAAGGAATAACAGGAAGAGATTCTATAGATACATTGCTCAGAAAGAAAGGCCAAGGAGGGTGTACCCCCTCTGATGGATGAGAAGGGTGAACTGGTAATGACAGACATGGAGAAGGCTGAGGGACTCAACACTGTCTTTGCCTCAGTCTTCATTGCCAGTCAGGCTTCCCAAGTCTTTCATTTCCCTGAACCCACAAATGGAGGCTGGGGGTCAAAGTCCCACCTGTGGTAAGTGAAGAGCAGGTTTGAGACCACCTGATGAAACTAGACATGACGTCAGGCTGGGAGAAGAATTCACTGAGAGCAGCCCTGCAGAGATGCAGTTGGGGATTCCGCTGCACGAAAAGCTCAACATGAGCCGGCAGTGTGTGCTTGTAGCCCAGAAGGCCAACTGCATCCTGGGCTGCATCAAAAGAAGAGTGGCCAGCAGATCAAGGGTTGTGACTGTCCCCCTCTGCTCCCTCTTGAGGTCCCACTTGGAGTTCTGCATCCAGGTCTGGGACCCCCAGCACAAGAAAGGTGTGTATCTGTTAGAGGGGGTCCAGATGAGGACCATGAAGATGATCCAGAGAAGGACCATTGAAGGGGTTAAAGCACCTCTTCTCTGAAGAAAGGCTGAGAGAGTTGGGGCTGTTCAGCCTACAGAAGGCTCTGGGGTGACCTCTTTGTGGCCTCTCAGTACTTGAAGGGGGCTTATAAGAAAGATGGAGAGTGACACTTTGCTCATTCAGGTAATGACAGCACAGGGGGGAATGGTTTTAAACTAAAGGAGGGGAGATTTAGATTAGAGGTTAGGAGGAAGTTCTTCCCTCAGAGGGAGGTGAGGCACTGGGACAGGTTGCTGAGAGACCTTAGAGGTGTCCCATCCCTGGAGCTGTTCAAGAGCAGGTCAGAAGAGACCCTGGGCAACCTGATCTCATGGGGGGCGTCCCTGTTTACAGCCGGGGGGTTGGAACCAGATGACCTTTAAGGTCCCTTCCAGCACGGGCCATTCTGTGATTCGATGGTCTCACAAACTATACCTCAAGCATGACTCCCATCCCATCAGCCTTCCTGTGGTCTCTCACCTGACCAGAACAGAAGGTGCCTCGCCATCATCTTCAATGCCATGTGCATGCCTCCGCCCTTTATGGTCCCTGTCTGTGCCACATTCCTGCTGCTGGTCCGTCAGCTCCAGAGACAGAAGTGACCTCCCAGCCTCCTTCCCAGCCACGTGCCTCCTGCAGGCCCAGCAGATCCTGAGGCACACCTGATCCCATCACAGTATTCCCAGCCAGCTCCTCCTTGTGGCCTCTGCTCTGATCACATACCTGTCACCTCACATGCCTCTTCCAATGCCATGCCATTGCTGCAGGACCTCACAGCCCCTGCCCTGCCCCAAGGGGACAAAGACCTGAAGTTAGGGGTAGGAGTAGGGTTGAAGCTAAGATGTGCTGTGTGAATGGTGGGGGGCTTTAGGGTTAGGTGTTCAGGACAAAGATTAGGGATTAGAGGTCACCCTCCGGGGTTAAGGGAATGGCAAGGGCTTTAAGGGAGGGATTGGTGTTCTGCTCAAGGATCCTGCTCAAGATTTAGGATAGGGGCAAGCTTTGAGTCTTATAGTTTAGTTCTTGGTGGAGGGTTAGGTTTAAGGCTGGGATTAAGCTGGTTAGACTTAATCATCCTTCTGCTTGCTCTTCTAGTAGAAAATGGGTTTAATATCTGCCTTTTCCAAGTCCTGGGGAACATCTTTGATCAATCCGTCCTTTCCAAGGTCTTT
This sequence comes from Branta canadensis, assembly GCA_006130075.1. Taxonomy (NCBI): domain Eukaryota; kingdom Metazoa; phylum Chordata; class Aves; order Anseriformes; family Anatidae; genus Branta; species Branta canadensis. The sequence goes on along the minus strand of ML626796.1, from coordinate 11,317 downwards.
GAGATAGGTCTTATGACGATGTCCGCAGCTCCACCAACACCTCTCTCACCCTTCCAAAGCCACCTCTAAGCAACCTGAGGACTGACAAGGAGGATGATGAAGGTTTGGGAAAAGGCTTGGTTAAAATCTCTGAGGAGGGCTGTTCTGCGCTTCACACAGTGATGATGGTGTCGTAAGAAACAGTGACACTCGTGAGGACAGAAGAGCAGGTGGATAAGGCCTTGGGCCTGGCAACACAGGATGCACACACATGAAAACTGCATGGGAGGGAAGAGGAAGATTGGATCCAAAATGTAGATTATGAAAGCAAAGACCATGAGTATCACTGTGGCACTGCAGGACAGCTCCAGCAATGGGGCAAAACCACAGAAGGTGTCCACGACACTGGGGCCACAGCACTGTAGCTGGGAGGAGGAGAAATAATTACTGTACATGAGAGAAATTCCCCTGGTTCAGGTACAGCTGCCTTCTGGAGTCAGACCTTCCACTTCATGAGCCTGGCAGAGAACAGGGATGGCATACAGCCCAGGGCTGACCGTAGGCCATGGCCCCCAGCAGGAAGCACTCCGGTCATGCAGAAGGTGCAGCTCACAGTGCTCCCACCTCTGTGAGCAAAGGGGGTGCTGTCCCCAGCCAGGAAGCTGTCCAGCATCTGGCGCAGGGTGGTGGAGCTGTACAAGGGTGCAAGGAGGACAAATCCCCAAGAAAGAAGGCCAGAGGCATCTGCAGGTGCTTGCTTGTAGGCACCAGCACAATGATGAGGTGGTTCCACATCCCAGTCACTGTGCTGGTCATGCGAGAGAGGAGGAAGAGACATGTCTAAGGGTTGAGGACCTTCAATATTCACAGTGGTGGAAACTCAACCAATGTTATCTTATTGTCCCATTCCCTTTATGGAAACACTTTTAGGCGGAAACAGAGAGTGTTTCGCTACTGGAAGGAGGGCCAGGTGTCATGGAAAGAATACAGGGCTGCTGTTCGTGTTTGTAGGGAGAAAATTCGTGTGGCCAAAGCACACCTAGAGTTGAAGCTGGCTGTGTCTGTGAGAGAAAATAAAAAGGGCTTTTTCAGATATGTGAATGGAAAAAGGAGAACTAAAGAATACATAGGGCCGCTCCTTGATAGGGAAGGTCTCCTCACAGACAATGACATAGGCAAAGCAGAGACGCTTAACGCCTTCTTTGCCTCTGTCTTCAATGCCGATGATGGGCTTCGGGACCCAGGGTGCCCTGAGCTGGAGGACCGGGACGGTGGGGATGACAAACTCCCAACCGACCCTGAACATGTGTGGAATTTGCTACTCCACCTGGATCCCTACAAGTCCATGGGTCCGGATGGGATTCATCCCCGGGTGCTGAAAGAGCTGGCGGACGTCATCGCGGAACCTCTCTCAATTATTTTTCAACGATCCTGGGAATTTGGAGAGGTCCCGGTAGACTGGAAGCTGGCAAATGTTGTGCTGATTTACAAGAAGGGTCAGAAAGAAGACCCTAGCAATTACAGGCCTGTCAGTCTCACGTCAGTGCCTGGTAAAATCACGGAGAAGATGGTTCTCGAACTTATTGAGGCGCACCTGGGGGACAAAGCAGTCATTGGTCCCAGCCAGCATGGGTTTGTGAAGGGTAGGTCCTGCCTAACTAACCTGATTTCCTTTTATGATAAGATCACCCGTATGGTGGACCAAGGGAAACCAGCTGATGTGATTTTTTTGGACTTCAGCAAGCCTTTTGACACGGTTTCCCATAGGATCCTACTGGACAAAATGTCCACCATACAGCTAAATAAAACCATCATACGATGGGTGAGCAATTGGCTAACGGGCAGGGCCCAAAGGGTTATGGTAAACGGGGCTGCGTCAGGCTGGCGGGCGGTCACCAGTGGGGTCCCTCAAGGCTCCATTTTAGGGCCGGTACTTTTCAATATTTTTATAAACGATCTGGATGTAGGAATAGAAGGTATTTTGAGCAAGTTTGCTGATGACACCAAACTTGGAGGAGTTGTGGACTCGAATGAGGGTGGAAAGGCCTTGCAGAGGGATCTGGATAGGTTGGAGAGCTGGACGATCACCAACCGCATGAAGTTCAATAAGAGCAAGTGCCGGGTCCTGCACCTGGGACGGGGAAACCCTGGCTGCACGTACAGACTGGGCGATGAGACGCTGGGGAGCAGCCCAGAAGAGAGGGATCTGGGGGTCGTGGTAGACAGCAAGTTGAATATGAGCCAGCAGTGTGCCCTGGCAGCCAGGAGGGCCAACCGTGTCCTGGGGTGCATCAAGCATGGCATCGCTAGTAGGTCAAGGGAGGTGATTGTCCTGCTCTGCTCTGCGCTGGTGCGGCCTCAGCTCGAGTACTGTGTGCACTTCTGGGCACCACAGTATAAAAAGGACATGAAACTGTTGGAGAGTGTCCAGAGGAGGGCTACGAAGATGGTGAAAGGCCTGGAGGGGAAGACGTACGAGGAACGGCTGAGGTCACTGGGCCTGTTCAGCCTGGAGAAGAGGAGGCTGAGGGGAGACCTCATCACAGTCTACAACTTCCTCGTAAGGGGGTGTCGAGAGGCAGGAGACCTTTTCTCCATTAACACCAGTGACAGGACCCGCGGGAACGGGGTTAAGCTGAGGCAGGGGAAATTTAGGCTTGACATCAGGAGGGGGTTCTTCACAGAGAGGGTGGTTGCACACTGGAACAGGCTCCCCAGGGAAGTGGTCACTGCACCGAGCCTGTCTGAATTTAAGAAGAGATTGGACTGTGCACTTAGTCACATGGTCTGAACTTTTGGGTAGACCTGTGCGGTGTCAAGAGTTGGACTTGATGATCCTTAAGAGTCCCTTCCAACTCAGGATATTCTATGATTCTATGATTCTATGATTGGGCTCCCTCAAGGTGTCCCCAAGGCCTCAGGGCTGACAGCTCCCGAAGGCAGCAGGGTCTCTGCTGGGCTGTGGTGCTTGGAGCAGACTGAATTCATCAACGACTGCTCCTCTCTGAACAGGGAAGAGACTGGTTTTAGAAGTGTGATTTGTGCTATTAAAGCACAAAACAAAACAAAACAAAAACAAAACAAAAAGTTTTCAAACATGAGAACAAATGATTCCTTAACCCCTATTGTTTTCTTCCCCTGTTTCAGGACACCTCGGCCATGACAGGCAGGGATCATTTCACCTCTCTGAAATTTCTTCACTGTTTCGTTTAGGAACTGGGGAAGAAACATCTTGGGGATTTTGGTCCCAACAGGACAGAGGGGGGACCAGAATGCTCTAAAAGGGTTTCCATAAATGGAACGGGACAATAAGATAGCATTGGCTGAGTTTCAACTATTGTGAATATTGAAGGTCCTCAACCCTTAGACACGTCTCTTCCTCCTCTCTTGCATGACCAGCACGGTGACTGGGATGTGGAACCCCCTCATCATTGTGCTGGTGCCTACAAGCAAGCACCTGCAGATGCCCCTGGCCTTCTTCCTTGGGGATTTGTCCTCCCTGCAGACCTTATACAGCTCCACCACCTTGTGCCAGATGCTGGCCAGCTTCCTGGCTGGGGACAGCACCCCCTTTGCTCACAGAGGTGGGAGCACTGTGAGCTGCACCTTCTGCATGACCGGAGTGCTTCCTGCTGGGGGCCATGTCCTACGGTCAGCCCCGGGCTGTATGCCATCCCTGTTCTCTGCCAGGCTCGAGAAGTGGAAGGTCTGACTCCAGAAGGCAGCTGTACCTGAACCAGTGGAATTTCTCTCATGTACAGTAATTATTTCTCCTCCTCCCAGCTACAGTGCTATGGCCCCAGTGTCGTGGACACCTTCTGTGGATTTGCCCCATTGCTGGAGCTATCCTGCATATCATCACATTGATACTCATGGTCTTTGCTTTCATAATCTACATTTTGGATCCAATCTTCCTCTTCCCTCCTGTCCTGGTTCCAGTTAGGACAGAGTTAATTTTCCTCATAGTAGCTGGTAGGGTGCTATGTTTTGGGTTAGGACGAGAAGAGCGCTGATAACATGCTGATGTTTTAATTGTTGCAGAGCAGTGTTTACACCAGGCCAAGGACTTTTCAGCTTCTCGCTCTGTCCTGCCAGCGAGCAGGCTGGGGGTGCAGCAGGAGCTGGGAGGGGACAGACCCAGGACAGCTGACCCAAACTGGCCAAAGGGGTATTCCATACCATCTGACGTCATGCTGAACAATATATAGGGGTGGCTGGCCGGGGTGGGGGGGCCGGCTGCTCGGGGATAGGCTGGGCATCGGTCAGCGGGTGGTGAGCAATTGCATTGTGCATCACTTGTTTCTTACACATTATTATTATTAATACTATTATCATTATCACTTAGTATTATTATTGTTATTATTATATTCCTGTCTTAAAAAACTGTCTTTATCTCAACTCAGAGGCTTCACTTTCCCGTTTCTCTCCCCCATCCCAGAGAGGGAGGGGGGAGGGTGAGCGAACGGCTGTGTGGTGTTTAGCTGCCGGCCGGGTTAAACCACAACAGTCCTTTTTGGCGCCCAACGTGGGGCCCGAAGGGTTGAGATATCGACAGATTTGACCTGAGTGTGTTAAACTAAAATTGGTATAAGTATTGGACCTGCTAATAGTTGCTAGTCACGATGTTGATTGCCTTAATCTCCAGTCTGCTGTACCTGTATTCCAAATTGAATTTTATAGCGCGCTACTTTCTGTATGTGCTCCCTGTTGCACTGTTTATGCTTTCCGGGCCCTGGTTTAAGATTGTTATGGTACTGTGCGGTGTAACAATGGCTTATGAAATGATGAAATATCTGGTCACGACTCTAACCTGGTATGTGTACTCAGCACTGACGTCGACTCTATACTTTGGAAACCATATCTCGGAAACTATTAGCAATTATACCTATTGCCTTTTTTCGTTAGGGAGCCAATCCGTGAAGGGGACAGGGGAAGACATGTTTCCCTACCTGTTCACTCTCCCTTTCTCCTTCACCACCCTCTTATCCCCCGAGCTAGTTACGGTAGTTCTCCGAGATGTTGAATATCCTTGGGATACTCAGACCAGCATACTCTTGTTGTTATGTCTCCTGAATGCGCTTCAGGTTTTGCTGAGGGTTAAAGAACTACTTAGGAATCTCATCCGGAGATCTGTCTTGAGGCGGGATAGTTGCGAGTGGCAGGGAGTGTGGGAGGATATGGGCAGGTTTCTAGGGCAGTGGTCACCTCCAGTGTTTTGGACATTCACCCCTGAACAACTGCAAGATCCTAGAAAGCTGGCAGAATGCTTGAAAAAAAGGTGTCATGACTCTGGCAGTTCCAAAGTGACACAAATCACTGTAGCGTGCTGGGGTCTGGCTTGTGCCTATCGAGCTGCAATTGATGCTACTAGCAACCTAGCTCCTGCAGCCGCTCCAGCTCCAGCCCCTGCAGCCGCTCCAGCTCCAGCTCCTGCAGCCGCTCCAGCTCCTGCAGGCCATCCAGCTCCAGCTCCTGCAGCCGCTCCAGCTCCAGCTCCTGCAGCCGCTCCAGCTCCTGCAGCCGCTCCAGCTCCAGCTCCTGCAGCCGCTCCAGCTCCTGCAGCCGCTCCCACTCCTGTGGCTGGGTCAGAGAAACGAGCTGTAGCAGTGCAAGTTGACCCCGCAGAGGGTATTCCAACCCCTGTGGCAGACCCTGTGGCTGGGTCAGAGAAACGAGCTGTAGCAGTGCAAGTTGCCCCTGTAGACAAGGTGAAAAAATGGTATAGAGACTCAGGTCGTTTAGAACGCAGAAAGTCTTCTGCTAAGTCTGGGCGTAGTGAAGACGAGGCTGGGCCATCAAAGGTGCAGGAGGATAAAAGTGAGGATGAGGATGTTGAAAAATCAACAGTAACTACCCGGACTCTATACCAGCGTGAGCTACGAGATGTGCGAAAAGATTTTGGTCGCGGTATAGGCGAGCAGCTTGTCACCTGGCTGCTCCGGTGCTGGGACACCGGAGCCAATGGTGTGGAATTAGAGGGCAAGGAAGCCAGGCGGCTGGGATCCCTTGCTAGGGACGCATGTATTGACAAAGCAATTGGAGATGGAGCACGATCTCGCAGCCTCTGGAGGCGTCTCCTCTCAGCTGTGCAGGAAAGGTATCCCTTCAAGGAAGAACTTGTATGTCTACCAGGCAAATGGACCACCATAGAGAAGGGAATTCAGTACCTGAGGGAATTAGCCGTACGGGAAGTAATCTATAAGGACCTAGACGACGCACAAACATCCACAGATCCAGATGAAGTCCGGTGTACACGACCCATGTGGCGGAAGTTTGTACGGAGTGCACCATCATCATATGCCAGCTCATTGGCAATACTAACCTGGAAAGAGGATGAGGAACCCACAGTGAATGAAGTGGCTAAAATACTCCGGCAGTACGAAGGAAATCTCTCCTCTTCCCTAGAGGCCTGTGTCTCGGCTGTGGAGAAACTCTCTGAAGAGGTCCACCAACTTAAAGAGAATTTATCTTCCCCTCCACCTGAACGAACCAGTGTCCACCAGCTAAAAGAGAATACTTTGGAGAAGCTTTCTGAAAAGATCCACCAACTTGAAGAAAGATTATCTTCCCCTCCACCTGAAGGAACCAGTGTCCACCAGCTAAAGGAGAATATTTTGGGGAAACTGTTTGAAGAGGTTCACCAACTTAAAGAGAGTTTACTTTCCTCCCCACCTGTACAAACCAGTGTCTCAGCTATTAGGGGTAAACGTTCATCTGTGCAAGGAAGACAATATGGTGGGCACACACACCGCGCCACCCTGTGGTTTTACCTACGTGACCATGGAGAGGACATGAGAAAATGGGATGGAAAATCTACTGCGACCCTAGAGGCACGGGTACGTGAATTGCAAAAGAAAACAATTGGGAAAAAGGGGTTCTCTGAAAAGTTTGCTGCTCCAACTTCCAGCAGGCAGTCCTTTAAACACAGAAACGCAGATTCTGACCAGGACTAGAGGGGCCCTGCCTCCAGCCAGGGGGAGGAAAGGGACAATCGAGTTTATTGGACTGTGTGGATTCGATGGCCTGGCACGTCAGACGCACAGAAGTATAAGGCTTTAGTAGACACCGGTGCACAATGTACTTTAATGCCGTCAAGCTATAAAGGGCCAGAGCCCATCTGTATTTATGGGGTGACGAGGGGATCCCAGCAGTTAACTGTATTGGAGGCTGAAGTGAGTCTAACCAGGAATGAGTGGCAAAAGCACCGTATTGTGACTGGCCCGGATGCTCCGTGCATCCTTGGCATAGACTATCTTAGAAGAGGATATTTCAAGGACCCAAAAGGGTTCCGCTGGGCTTTTGGCATAGCTGCCTTGGAGACAGAGGACATTAAACAGTTGTCTACCTTGCCCGGTCTCTCAGAGGACCCTTCTGTTGTGGGGTTGCTGAGGGTTGAAGAACAGCAAGCGCCAATCGCTTCCACAACTGTGCACCGGCAGCAATATCGCACCAACCGAGTCTCCCTGATTCCCATCCATAAGCTAATTCGTCAACTGGAGAGCCAAGGAGTGATCAGCAAGACTCATTCACCTTTTAATAGCCCCATATGGCCAGTGCGAAAGTCTAATGGTGAGTGGAGACTAACAGTGGACTATCGTGGCCTGAACGAAGTCACGTCACCACTGAGTGCTGCAGTGCCGGACATGCTAGAACTCCAGTATGAACTGGAATCAAAGGCAGCCAAGTGGTATGCCACAATTGATATCGCTAATGCATTTTTCTCCATCCCTCTAGCAGCACAGTGCAGGCCACAGTTTGCTTTCACTTGGAGGGGAGTCCAATAAACTTGGAATCGGCTGCCCCAGGGGTGGAAACATAGCCCCACCATTTGCCATGGACTGATCCAGTCTGCGCTGGAGCAGGGGGAAGCTCCTGAACACCTGCAGTACATCGATGATATCATTGTGTGGGGTGACACCGCAGAAGAAGTTTTCGAGAAAGGGAAGGAAATAGTCCAAATCCTTCTGAAGGCCGGTTTTGCCATAAAACAGAATAAAGTTAAAGGACCTGCACGAGAGATCCAGTTTTTAGGAATAAAATGGCAAGATGGACGTCGTCAAATCCCAATGGATGTGATCAACAAAATAACAGCTATGTCTCCACCAACTAGCAAAAAAGAAACACAAACTTTCCTAGGTGTCGTGGGGTTTTGGAGAATGCATATTCCAAATTACAGTCTGATTGTAAACCCGCTCTACCAAGTAACCCGTAAGAAGAATGCTTTTGAATGGGGCCCTGAGCAACGACAAGCCTTTGAACAAATTAAGCAGGAAATAGTTCATGCAGTAGCCCTTGGGCCAGTCCGAACAGGACCAGATGGAAAGAATGTGCTCTACACCACAGCCGGGGAGAATGGTCCCACCTGGAGCCTCTGGCAGAAAGAACCTGGGGAAACTCAAGGTCGACCCCTGGGGTTTTGGAGTCGGGGATACAGAGGATCTGAGGCCCGCTATACTCTGACTGAAAAGGAGATATTGGCAGCATATGAAGGAGTTCGATCTGCTTCGGAAGTGGTCGGTACTGAAGCACAGCTCCTCCTGGCACCCCGACTGCCGGTACTAGGCTGGATGTTCAAAGGAAGGGTCCCCTCTACACATCATGCAACTGATGCTACATGGAGCAAGTGGGTTGCACTGATTACTCAGCGGGCTCGAATAGGAAACCCCAGCCGCCCAGGAATCTTGGAAGTGATCATGGACTGGCCAGAAGACAAATACTTTGGGATATCATCAGAGGAGGAGGTGGTCCGTGCTGAAGAAGCCCCACTGTACAACAAGCTACCGGAAAATGAGAAGAAATATGCCCTGTTCACCGATGGGTCCTGTCGTATTGTGGGAAAGCATCGGAGATGGAAAGCTGCTGTATGGAGTCCTACACGACGAGTTGCAGAAGCTGCTGAGGGAGAAGGCGAGTCGAGTCAGTTGGCAGAAGTGAAAGCCATTCAGCTGGCTTTAGATATTGCTGAACGAGAAAAGTGGCCAGTTCTCTATCTCTATACTGATTCATGGATGGTAGCAAATGCCCTGTGGGGGTGGTTACAGCAATGGAAGCAGAACAACTGGCAGCGCAGGGGCAAACCCATCTGGGCTGCGGCATTGTGGCAAGATATTGCTGCCCGGATAGAGAACCTGGTTGTAAAGGTACGCCATGTAGATGCTCATGTGCCCAAGAATCGGGCTACTGAAGAACATCAAAACAACCAGCAGGTGGATCAGGCTGCTAAGATTGAAGTGGCTCAGGTGGACCTGGACTGGCAACATAAAGGTGAATTCTTTATAGCCCGATGGGCCCATGACACCTCAGGCCATCAAGGTAGAGATGCAACATACAGATGGGCTCGTGATCGAGGGGTGGACCTGACCATGGACACTATAGCACAGGTTATTCATGATTGTGAAACCTGTGCTGCAATCAAGCAAGCCAAACGGTCAAAGCCTCTTTGGTATGGAGGACGATGGCTGAAATATAAATATGGAGAGGCCTGGCAGATTGATTACATCACACTCCCTCAAACCCGCAGAGGCAAGCGCCATGTACTTACAATGGTGGAAGCAACCACCGGATGGCTGGAAACATATCCTGTGCCCCATGCCACCGCCCGGAACACTATCCTGGGCCTTGAAAAGCAAGTCCTGTGGCGACATGGCACCCCAGAGAGAATTGAGTCAGAAAACGGGACTCATTTCCGAAACAACCTTATAGACACTTGGGCCAAAGAACATGGTATTGAGTGGGTGTATCACATCCCCTATCATGCACCAGCCTCTGGAAAAGTTGAACGATACAATGGACTGTTGAAGACTACACTGAAAGCAATGGGTGCTGGGACATTCAAAAATTGGGATACACATTTGGCCAAGGCCACCTGGTTAGTCAATACTAGGGGATCTGCCAACCGGGCTGGACCTGCCCAATCAAACCTGTTACGCACTGTAGAAGGGGATAAAGTTCCTGTAGTGCACGTAAGAAACATGCTGGGTAAAACAGTCTGGGCTACTCCTGCCTCAGGAAAAGGCAAACCCATTCGTAGAATTGCTTTTGCTCAGGGACCTGGATTCACTTGGTGGGTAATGCAAAAGAATGGGGAAGTCCGGTGTGTACCTCAAGGGGATTTAATACTGGGTGAGAATAGCCCATGAGTGGAATTGTAGTATGTTAATTATTATATAATACTGTATGTCATCACTACCATGATTGCTATATATCATAGATGAAAATGGTGATTAATTCCAAGGTATTGGAAAGAGTGTAACCTGAGCATGACATAAATGGTATGGAATAAGGGGTGGATATCTGTCCTGGTTCCAGTTAGGACAGAGTTAATTTTCCTCATAGTAGCTGGTAGGGTGCTATGTTTTGGATTAGGATGAGAAGAGCGCTGATAACATGCTGACGTTTTAATTGTTGCAGAGCAGTGTTTACACCAGGCCAAGGACTTTTCAGCTTCTCGCTCTGTCCTGCCGGCGAGCAGGCTAGGGGTGCAGCAGGAGCTGGGAGGGGACAGACCCAGGACAGCTGACCCAAACTGGCCAAAGGGGTATTCCATACCATCTGACGTCATGCT
>SNRU01011890.1:0-20650 GCA_006130075.1 Branta canadensis | reverse complement strand
AGTGGACTCTCTGGTGTCACCTGGTTGGGTCCTCCAGGGTGCAAGTGAACTCTCTGGAATCACCGGGGTGGGTTGCCCTTGGTGCCTGTGGACTCTCTGGAGTCACTGGGATGGGTCCTCCGGGTTGCAAGTGGACACTCTGGTGTCACCTGTTTGGGTCCTCTTGGGAGCCCGTGGACTCTCTGGAGTAACCGGATTCAGTTGCCCATGTTGTCCGTGGACTCTCTGGAGTCACCGGTATGTGTCCTCCAGGGTGCAAGTGGACTCTCTGGAGTCACCAGGTTGGGTCCTCCGGGTTGCGCGTGGAATCTCTGGAGTTACCGGATTGGGTTGCCCGTGGTGCCCATGGACTCTCTGGAGTCACCGGGGTGTGTCCTCCAGGGTGCAAGTGGACTCTCTGGAGTCACCGATGTGTGCTCTAGGGTGCAAGTAGACTCTCTGGAATCACCGGGGTGGGTTGACCGTTTTGACCGTGGACTCTCTGGTGTCACCGGGGTGTGTCCTCCAGGGTGCAAGTGGACACTCTGGTGTCACCTGTTTGGGTCCTCTGGGGTGCCCGTGGAGTCTCTGGAGTTACCGGATTGGGTTGCCCGTAGTGCCCGTGGACTCTCTGGAGTCACCGGGGTGGGTCCTCTAGGGTGGAAGTGGACACTCTGGAGTCACCGTGGTGGGTCCTCCTGGGTGCAAGTGGACACTCTGGAGTCACCGGCGTGGGTCCTCCAGGGTGCAAGTGGACTCTCTGCTGTCACAGGGGTGTGTCCTCCAGGGTGCAAGTGGACTCTCTGGAGTTACCGGATTGGGTTGCCCGTGGTGCCCGTGGACTCTCTGGAGTTACCGGGGTGGGTTGCCCCTGGTACCCGTGGACTCTCAGTAATCAGCCTGGTGGTTCCTCCAGGGTGCAAGTTGACTCTCTGGAGTCACTGGGGTGGGTTTTCCAGGGTGCAAGTGGACTCTCTGGAGTCACCGGGGTGTGTCCTACACTGTGCAAGTGGACTCTATGCAGTCACCGGGGTGGGTCCTCTGGTGTGCCAGTAACTCTCAGGAGTCACTGGTGTGGGTCCTCCAGGGTGTAAGTGGACTCTCTGCAATCTCCGGGGTGTGTCCTCCAGGGTGCAAGTGGACTCTCTGGAGTTACCGGATTGGGTTGCCCGTGGTGCCCGTGGACTCCCTGGATTCAGCCGGGTGGGTCCTCCAGGGTGCAAGTGGTCTCTCTGGAGTCACTGGTGTGGGTCCTCCAAGGGTGCAAGTGGACTCTCTGGATTGACCGGATTGGGTTAACCGTGGTGCCCGTGGACTCCCTAGAGGCAGCGGGTTGTATCCTCCAGGGTGCATTTGGACTCTCTGGGGTAACCTGGTTGGGTCCTCCAGGGTGCAAGTGGACTCTCTACAGTCACTGGCGTTTGTCCTCCAGGGTGCAAGTGGACTCTCTGGACTTACCGTATTGGGTTGCCCGTGCTGCCGTGGACTCTCTGGAGTCACTGGGGTGTGTCCTCCAGGGTTCAAGTGGACTCTCTGGTGTCACCTGGTTGGGTCCTCCAGGGTGCAAGTGGACTCTCTGGAATCACCGGATTGGGTTGGCCATGGTGCCTATGGACTCTCTTGAGTCACCGGGGTGTGTCCTCCAGGGTGCAAGTGGACTCTCTGGAGTCACCAGGGTGGGTCCTCCAGGGTGCAAGTGGTCTCTCTGGAGTCACCGGGGTGTGTCCTCCAGGGTGCAAGTGGACTCTTTGGAGTCACCGGGGTGGGTTGCCCGGGGTGCCCGTGGACTCCCTGGAGTCACCGGGGTGTGTCCTCCAGGGTGCAAGTGTACTCTCTGGTGTAACCTGGTTGGGTCCTCCAGGGTGCAAGTGGACTCTCTGGAGTCACTGGATTGGCTTGCCCGTTGTGCCCATGGACTCTCTGGAGGAACCGGGGTGTGTCCTCCTGGGTGCAAGTGGACTCTCTGGAGTCACTGATGTGCGCTCTAGGGTGCAAGTACAATCTCTGGAATCACCGGGGTGGGTTGCCCTTGGTGCCTGTGGACTCTCTAAAGTCACTGGGATGGGTCCTCCAGGGTGCAAGTGGACTCTCTGGTGTCACCTGTTTCGGTCCTCTGGGGTGCCCGTGGACTCTCTGGAGTTACCGGATTCGGTTGCCCGTGTTGCCCGTGGACTCTCTGTTGTCACCGTTGTTTGTCCTCCAGGGTGCAAGTGGACTCTCTGGAGTCACCTGTTTGGGTCCTCCGGGGTGCCCGTGGACTCTGTGGACTCACCGGGGTGGGTCCTGCAGGGTGTAAGTGGACTCTCTGGAGTCACCGGGGTGTGTCCTCCAGGGTGCAAGTGGACTCTCTGGTGTCACCTGTTTGGGTCCTCCGGGGTTGTCCGTGGACTCTCTGGAGTTACCGGATTGGGTTGCCCGTGGTGCCTGTGGACTCCCTGCATTCAGCGGGTTGGGTCGTCCAGGGTGCAAGTGGACTCTCTGGAGTCACCGGGGTGTGTCCTCCAGGGTGCAAAAGGACTCTCTGGTGTCACCGGGGCGGGTCCTCCGGTGTGCCAGTAGACTCTCAGGAGTCACTGGTGTGGGTCCTCCAGGGTGCAAGAGGACTCTCTGTAGTCACGGGGGTGGGTCTTCCAGGTGCAAGTTGACTCTCTGGAGTCACCGGGGTGGGTCCTCCAGGGTGCAAGTGGACTCTCTGGAGTCATCGGGGTGGGTCCTCCGGTGTGCCAGTATACTCCCTGGAGTCACTGGTGTGGGTCCTCTGGGGTGCAAGTGGACTCTCTGGAGTCACCGGGGTGGGTCCTCCAGGGTGCAAGTGGACTCTCTGGAGTCATCGGGGTGGGTCCTCCGGTGTGCCAGTATACTCCCTGGAGTCACTGGTGTGGGTCCTCTGGGGTGCAAGTGGACTCTCTGGAGTCACCGGGGTGGGTCCTCCAGGGTGCAAGTGGACTCTCTGGAGTCACCGGGGTGGGTTGCCCGTGGTGCCCGTGGACTCCCTGGAGTCACCGGGGTGTTTCCTCCAGGGTGCAAGTGGACTCTCTGGAGTCACCGGATTGGCTTGCTCATGGTGCCCATGGACTCTCTGGAGTCACCGGTGTGTGTCCTTCAGGGTGCAAGTGGACTCTCTGGTGTCACCTGGTTGGGTCCTCCGGGGTGCCCGTGGACTCTCTGGAGTTACAGGATTGGGTCGCCCGTGGTTTCCGTTGACTCTCTGGAGTCACCGGGGTTTGTCCTGCAGGGTGAAAGTGGACTCTTGGGATTCACCGCTAGGGTCCTCCAGGGTGCCAGTGTACACTCTGGAGACTCCGTAGTGTGTCCTCCAGGGTGCCCGTGGACTCTGTGGAGTTTCCGAATTGGGTTGCCCGTGGTGCCCGTGGACTCTCTGGAGTCACCGGGGTGTGTCCTCCAGGGTGCAAGTGGACACTAGGGATTCACTGGGGTGGGTCCTCCAGGGTGCAAGTGGACTCTCTGCTGTCACCGGGGTGTGTCCTCCAGGGTGCAAGTGGACTCTCTGGAGTCACTGGTGTGGGTCATCCAGGGTGCAAGTGGACTCTCTTTAGTCACCAGGGTGGGTCCTCCAGGGTGCAAGTGGACTCTCTGGAGTTACCGGATTGGATTAACCTTGGTGCCCGTGGACTCCCTGGATTCGGCCGGGTGGGTCCTCCTGGGTGCAAGTGGTCTCTCTGGAGTCACCGGGGTGGGTCCTCCAGGGTGCAAGTGGACTCTCTGGAGTCACCTGTTTGGGTCCTCCGGGGTGCCCGTGGACTCTGTGGAGTCACCGGGGTGGGTCCTCCAGGGTGCAAGTGGAGTCTCTGGACTCACCGGTGTGTGTCCTTCAGGGTGCAGGTGGACTCTCTGGTGTCACCTGGTTGGGTCCTCCGGGGTGCCCGTGGACTCTCTGGAGTTACAAGATTGGGTTGCCCGTGGTTTCCGTGGACTCTCTGGAGTCACCGGGGTTTGTCCTCCAGGGTGCAAGTGAACTCTCTGGATTCACCAGGGTGGGTCATCCAGGGTGCCAGTGGACTCTCTGGAGACACCGGGGTGTTTCCTCCAGGGTGCAAGTGGACACTCTAGAATCGCCGTGGTGGGTCCTCCTGGGTGCAAGTGGACTCTCAGGAGTCACCGGGGTGTGCCCTCCAGGATGCAAGTGGACTCTCTGGAATTACCGGATTGGGTTGCCCGTGGTTCCCGTGGACTCTCTGGAGTCACAGGGGTGTGTACTCGAGGGTGCAAGTGGACTCTCTGGAATCACCGGGGTGTGTCCTCCAGGGTGCAAGTGGACTCTCTGGAGTCACCGGGGTGGGTTTCCCATGGTGCCCGTGGACTCTCAGTAATCAATGTGGTGTGTCCTCCAGGGTGCAAGTTGACTCTCTGGAGTCTCCGGGGTGGGTTGCACGTGGACTCTGTGGAGTAACCGGGGTGGGTCCTCCAGCGTGCAAGTGGACTGTCTGGAGTCACTGGGGTGGGTTTTCCAGGGTGGAAGTGGACTCTCTGGAGTCACCGGGGTGGTTTGGGTCCTCCGTTGTGGCAGTAGACTCTCGGGAGTCACTGGTGTGGTTCCTCCGGGGTGCAATTGGACTCTCTGAAGTCACCGGAGTGTGTCCTCCAGGGTGCAAGTGGACTCTCTGGAGTCACCTGTTTCGGTCCACCGGGGTGCCCGTGGACTCTCTGGAGTTACGGGATTGGGTTGCCCGTGGTGCCCGTGGACTCCCTGGAGTCACCGGGGTGTGTCCTCCAGGGTGCATGTGGACACTCAGGAGTCACCGGGGTGTGTCCTCCAGGGTGCAAGTGGACACTTTGGAGTCAGCGGGGTGGGTCCTCCTGGGTGCAAGAGGACTCTCTGGAGTCACCGATGTGTGCTCTAGGGTGCAAGTAGACTCTCTGGAATCACCGGGGTGGGTTCACCGTTTTGCCCGTGTACTCTCTGGTGTCACCGGTGTGTGTCCTTCAGGGTGCAAGTGGACTCTCTGTTGTCACCGGGGTGTGTCCTCCAGGGTGCAAGTGGACTCTCTGGAGTTACCGGATTGGGTTAACAGTGGTGCCCGTGGACTCCCTGCATTCAGCGGGTTGTGTCCTCCAGGGTGAAAGTGGAGTCTCTGGAGTCACCGGATTGGGTTGCTCGTGGTGCCCGTGGACTCTCTGGAGTCACCGGGGTGTGTCCTCCAGGGTGCAAGTGGACTCTCTGGAGTTACCGGATTGGGTTGCCCGTGGTGCCCGTGGACTCTCTGGAGTCACCGGGGTGGGTCCTCCAGGGTGCCCGTGGACTCTCTGGAGTCACCGGGGTGGGTTGCCCGTGGTGCCCGTGGACTCTCAGTAATCAGCCTGGTGGTTCCTCCAGGGTGCAAGTGGACTCTCTGGAGTCAGCGGTGTGGGTCTTCCAGGTGCAAGTGGACTCTCTGGTGTCACCTGTTTGGGTCATCTGGGGTGCCCGTGGACTCTCTGGAGTTACCGGATTGGGTTGTCCGTGTTGCCCGTGGACTCCCTGGTGTCACCGGTGTGTGTCCTCCAGGGTGCAAGTGGACTCTCTGTTTTCACCAGGCTGTGTCCTCCAGGGTGCAAGTGGACTCTCAGGAGTCACCGGGGTGGATCCTCCGGGTTGTCCGTGGACTCTCTGGAGTTACCGGATTGGGTTGCCCGTGGTGCCCGTGGACTCCCTGCATTCAGCGGGTTGGGTCCTCCAGGGTGCACTTGCACTCTCTGGAGTCACCGGGGTGGGTCCTCCAAGATGCAAGTGGACTCTCTGGAGTCACCGGGGTGGGTCCTCCGGTGTGCCAGTAGACTCTCGGGAGTCACTGGTGTGGGTCCTCCAGGGTGCAAGAGGACTCTCTGTAGTCACCGGGGTGGGTCTTCCAGGGTGCACGTGGACTCTCTGGAGTCACCGGGGTGTGTCCTCCAGGGCGCAGGTGGACTATCTGGAGTTACCGGATCGGGTTGCCCGTGGTGCCCGTGGACTCCCTGGATTCAGCACGGTGGGTCCTCCAGGGTGCAAGAAGTCTCTCTGGATTCACTGGTGTGGGTCCTCCAGGGTGCAAGAGGACTCTCTGGAGTTACCGGATTGGGTTAACCGTGGTGCCCGTGGACTCCCTGGAGGCAGTGGGGTGTGTCCTCCAGGGTGCAAGTGGACTCTCTGGGGTCACCGGGGTGGGTCCTCCAGGGTGCAAGTGGACTCTCTGGTGTGACCGGGGTTGGTTGCCCGTGGTGCCCGTGGACTCTCTGGAGTCACCGGGGTGTGTCCTCCAGGGTTCAAGTGGACTCTCTGGTGTCACCTAGTTGGGTCCTCCAGGGTGCAAGTGGACTCTCTGGAGTCACCGGGGTGTGTCCTCCAGGGTGCAAGTGTACTCTCTGGTTTAACCTGTTTGGGTCCTCCACGGTGCAAGTGGACTCTCTGGAGTCACCGGATTGGCTTGCCCGTGGTGCCCATGGACTCTCTGGAGGAACCGGTGTGTGTCCTCCAGGGAGCAAGTGGACTCTCTGGAGTCACTGATGTGCGCTCTAGGGTGCAAGTACAATCTCTGGAATCACCGGGGTGGGTTGCCCTTGGTGCCTGTGGACTCTCTGGAGTCACCGACGTATGTCCTCCAGGGTGCAAGTGGACTCTCTGGTGTCACCTGTTTGGGTCCTCCGGGGTGCAAGTGGACTCTCTGGAGTCACCGGGGTGTGTCCTCCAGGGTGCAAGTGGACACTCTGGTGTCACCGGTGTGTGTCCTCCAGGGTGCAAGTGGACTCTCTGTTTTCACCAGGGTGTGTCCTCCAGGGTGCAAGTGGACTGTCTGGAGTCACCGAGGTTTTTCCTCCAGGGTGCAAGTGGACTCTCTGGAGTCACACGGGGTGTGTCCTCCAGGGTGCAAGTGGAATATCTGGAGTCACCGATGTGTGCTCTAGGGTGCAATTAGACTCTTAGGAATCACCGGGGTGGGTTGCCCGTGGTGCCCGTGGACTCTCAGTAATCAGCCTGGTGTGTCCACCAGGGTGCAAGTTGACTCTCTGGAGTCTCCGGGATCGGTTGCCCGTGTTGCCCGTGGACTCTCTGCAGTCACCGGGGTGTGTAATCCAGGTTGCAAGTGGACTCTCTGGAGTCACTGGGGTGGGTTTTCCAGGGTGCAAGTGGACTCTCTGGAGTCACCGGTGTCTGTCCTCCAGGGTGCAAGTGGACTCTCTGGAGACACCGGGGTGTGTCCTCCAGGGTGCAAGTGGACTCTCTGGAGTTACCGGATTGGGTTGCCCGTGGTGCCCGTGGACTCTCTGGAGTCACCGGCGTGAGTCCTCCAGGGTGCAAGTGCAGTGTCTGCTGTCACCGGGGTGTGTCCTGCAGGGTGCAAGTAGACTCTCTGTAGTTACCGGGTTGGGTTGCCCGTGGTGCCTGTGGACTCTCTGGAGTCACCGGGGTGGGTTCTCCAGGGTGCCCGTGGACTCTCTGGAGTCACCGGTGTGGGTCCTCCGGGGTTTCAGTAGACTCTCTAGAGTCACTGGTGTGGTTCCTCCCGAGTGCAAGTTGAACCTCTGGAGTCACCGGGGTGTGTCCTCCAGGGTGCAAGTGGACTCTCTGGAGTCACCGGGGTGGGTTGCCCGTTGTGCCCGTGGACTCTCAGTAATCAGCCTGGTGGTTCCTCCAGGGTGCAAGTTGAGTCTCTGGAGTCACCGGGGTGTGTCCTCCAGGGTGCAAGTGGACACTCTGGAGTCACCGGGGTGGGTCCTCCTGGGTGCATGTGGACTCTCTGTAGTCAGCGGTGTGGGTCTTCCAGGTGCAAGTGGACTCTCTGGAGTCACCGGGGTGTGTCCTCCAGGGTGCAAGTGGACTCTCTGGTGTCACCTGTTTGGGTCCTCCGGGTTGTCCGTGGACTCTCTGGAGTTACCGGATTGGGTTGCCCGTGGTGCCTGTGGACTCCCTGCATTCAGCGGGTTGGGTCGTCCAGGGTGCAAGTGGACTCTCTGGAGTCACCGGGCTGTGTCCTCCAGGGTGCAAAAGGACTCTCTGGTGTCACCGGGGCGGGTCCTCCGGTGTGCCAGTAGACTCTCAGGAGTCACTGGTGTGGGTCCTCCAGGGTGCAAGAGGACTCTCTGTAGTCACGGGGGTGGGTCTTCCAGGGTGCAAGGTGACTCTCTGGAGTCACCGGGGTGGGTCCTCCAGGGTGCAAGTGGACTCTCTGGAGTCATCGGGGTGGGTCCTCCGGTGTGCCAGTATACTCTCGCGAGTCACTGGTGTGGGTCCTCTGGGGTGCAAGTGGACTCTCTGGAGTCACCGGGGTGGGACCTCCAGGGTGCAAGTGGACTCTCTGGAGTCACCGGGGTGGGTTGCCCGTGGTGCCCGTGGACTCCCTGGAGTCACCGGGGTGTTTCCTCCAGGGTGCAAGTGGACTCTCTGGAGTCACCGGATTGGCTTGCCCATGGTGCCCATGGACTCTCTGGAGGAACCGGGGTGTGTCCTCCAGGGTGCAAGTGGACTCTCTGGAGTCACTGATGTGCGCTCTAGGGTGCAAGTACAATCTCTGGAATCACCGGGGTGGGTTGCCCTTGGTGCCTGTGGACTCTCTGGAGTCACTGGGATGGGTCCTCCGGGGTGCAAGTGGACTCTCTGGTGTCACCTGTTTGGGTCCTCCGAGTTGCCCGTGGAATCTCTGGAGTTACCGGATTGGCTTAACAGTGGTGCCCGTGGACTCTCTGGAGTCACCGGGGTTTTTCCTCCAGGGTGCAAGTGGACTCTCTGGAGTCACACGGGGTGTGTCCTCCAGGGTGCAAGTGGAGTACCTGGAGTCACCGGGGTGTGTCCTTCAGGGTGCTTGTGGACTTTCTGGAGTCACCGGGGTGTGTCCTTCAGGGTGCAAGTGGACTCTCTGGAGTCATCAGATTGGGTTTCCCATTGGTCCCCGTGGACTCTATGGAGTGTCCGAGATGGGTCCTCCAGGGTGCAAGTGGACTCTCTGGAGTCACTGGTGTGGGTCCTCCGGAGTGCAAGTGGACTCTCTGGAGTCACCGGGGTGTGTCCTCCTGGGTGCAACTGGACTCTCTGGAATCATCGGGGTGGGTCCTCCAGGGTGCAAGTGGACCTTCTGGGATCACCGGGGTGGGTCCTCCAAGTTGCAAGTGGACTCTCTGCAGTCACCGGTGTGTGTCCTCCAGGGTGCAAGTGGACTCTCTGGAGTCATCGGGGTGGGTCCTCCTGTGTGCCATTAGACTCTGGGGAGTCACTGGTGTGGGTCCTCTGGGGTGCACGTGGACTCTCTGGAGTCATAGTGGTGTGTCCTCCAGGGTGCAAATGTACTCTCTGGAGTTACCGGATTGGGTTGCCCGTTGTGCCCGTGGACTCTCTGGAGTCACCGGGGTGTGTCCTCCAGGGTGCTTGTGGACTCTCTGGAGTTACCGGATTGGGTTGCCCGTAGTGCTTGTGGACTCTCTGGAGTCATCGGATCGGGTTGCCCGTGGTGCCCATGGACTCTCTGGAGTCACCGTGTTGCGTCCTCCGGGGTTGCCATTGGACTCTCTGGACTTACCGGATTGGGTTAACCGTGGTGCCCGTGGACTCCCTGGAGTCATCGGGTTGGGTCCTCCATGGTGCAAGTGGACTCTCTGGAGTCACCGGGGTGTGTCCTCCAGGGTGCAAAAGGACTCCCTGGAATCAGCGGGGTGGGTCCTCCAGGGTGCAAGTGGAATCTCTGGAGTCACTGGTGTGGGTCCTCCGGGGTGCCCGTGGACTCTCTGGATTTACTGGATTGGGTTGCCCGTGGTGCCCGTGGACTGTCTGGGGTCACCGGGGTGTGTCCTCCAGGGTGCAAGTGGACTCTCTGGTGTCAGCGGTGTGTGTCCTCCAGGCTGCAAGTGGACTCTCTGGAGTTACCGGATGGGGTTGCCCTTGGTGCCCGTGGACTCTCTGAAGTCACCGGGGTGGGTCCTCCAGGGTGGAAGTGGAATCTCTGGGGTCAGTGGTGTGGGTCCTCCGGGGTGCCCGTGGACTCTCTGGATTTACTGGATTGGGTTGCCCGTGGTGTCCGTGGACTCTCTGGAGTCACCGGTGTGTATCCTCCAGGGTGCAAGTGGACTCTATGGTGTCACCAGGGTGTGTCCTCCAGGGTGCAAGTGGACTCTCTGGAGTCACCGGTGTGCGTTGCCCGTGGTGCCCGTGGACTCTCTGGAGTCACCGGGGTGGTTCCTCCAGGGTGCAAGTGGACTCTCTGGAGTTACCGGATGGGGTTGCCCTTGGTGCCCGTGGACTCTCTGTATTCACCGGGATGTGTCCTCCAGGGTGCAAGTGGAATCTCTGGTGTTACCTGTTTGGGTCCTCCGGAGTGCAAGTGGACTCTCTGGAGTCACCGGGGTGTGTCCTCCTGGGTGCAACTGGACTCTCTGGAATCATCGGGGTGGGTCCTCCAGGGTGCAAGTGGACCTTCTGGGATCACCGTGGTGGGTCCTCCAGGTTGCAAGTGGAGTCTCTGCAGTCACCGGGGGTGTGTCCTCCAGGGTGCAAGTTAACTCTCTGGATGCTGCAGGGTGGGTTGCCCGTGTTGCCCGTGGAGTCTCTAGTCACCGGGGTGTGTCCTGCAGGGTGCCCGTGGACTCTCTGTATTCACCGGGGTGTGTCCTTTAGGGTGCAATGGACTCTCTGGTTTCACATGTTTGGGTCCTCCGGGGTACCCGTGGAGTGTCTGGAGTTACAGGATTGTGTTGCCCGTGGTTTCCGTGGACTCTCTGGAGTCACCGAGGTTTTTCCTCCAGGGTGCAAGTGCACACTCGGGATTCACTGTGGTGGGTCCTCCAGGGTGCAAGTGGACTCTCTAGAGTAACTGGGGTGAGTCCTCCAGGGTGCAAGTGGACTCTCTGGAGTCACTGGGGTTTGTCCTCCAGGGTGAAAGTGGACTCTCTTGAGTCACCGGGGTGTGTCCTCCAGGGTGCCCGTGGACTCTCTGGAGTCACCGGGGTGGGTCCTCCAGGGTGCAAGTGGACTCTCTGGAGTCACCGGGGTGAGTCCTCCAGGGTGCAAGTGGACTCTCTGGAGTCTCCGGGGTGGGTTGCCCGTGGTTCCCGTGGACTCTCTGGAGTCACCGGGGTTGTTCCTCCAGGGTGCAAGTGGACTCTCTGGAATCACCGGGTTGAGTCCTCCAGGGTGCAACTGGACACTCTGGAGTCACCGGGGTGGGTTACCCGTGGTGCCCTTGGACTCTCAGTAATCAGCATGGTGGTTCCTCCATGGTGCAAGTTGACGCTCTGGATTCACTGCTGTGGGTCATCCGGGGTGCAAGTGGACTCTCTGGAGTCACCGGTGTGAGTCCTGCAGGGTGCAAGTGGACTCTTTGCAGTCACCGGGGTGGGTCCTCCGGTGTGCCAGTAGACTCCCTGGAGTCACTGGTGTGGGTCCTCCGGGGTGCAAGTGGACTCTCTGGAGTAACCGGGGTGTGTCCTAGATGGAGAAAGTGGAGTCTCTGGAGTTACAGGATTGAGTGGCCCGTGGTTTCCGGGGACTCTCTGGAGTCACCGGGGTGCGTCCTCGAGGGTGCAAGTGGAGTCTCTGGAGTGACCGGGGTGTGTCCTCTAGGGTGCAAGTGGACTCTCTGGTGTCACCTGTTTGGGTCCTCGGGGGTACCCGCGGAGTGTCTGGAGTTACAGGATTGTTTTGCCCGTGGTTTCCGTGGACTCTCTGGAGTCACCGGGGTTTTTCCTCCAGGGTGCAAGTGGACACTCGGGATTCACTGGGGTGGGTCCTCCAGGGTGCAAGTGGACTCTCTGGAGTCACCGGGATGTGTCCTCCAGGGTGCCCGTAGACTCTCTGGAGTCACTGGGGTGGGTCCTCGAGGGTGCAAATGGACTCTCTGGAGTCACCGGGGTGGGTTGCCCGTGGTGCCCGTGGACTCTCAGTAATCAGCCTGGTGTTTCCTCCAGGGTGCAAGTGGACTCTCTGCAGTCACCGGGGTTGGTCCTCCGGTGTTGCAGTAGACTCTCTGGAGTCACCGGGGTTTTTCCTCCAGGGTGCATGTGGACTCTCTGGAGTTACCGGGGTGGATCCTGCAGGGTGCAAGTGGAACCTCTGGAGTCACCGGGGGTGTGTCCTCCAGGGTGCAAGTTAACTCTCTGGATGCCGCAGGATGGGTTGCCCGTGTTGCCCGTGGAGTCTCTGGAGTCACCGGGGTGTGTCCTGCAGGGTGCCCGTGGACTCTCTGTATTCACCGGGGTGTGTCCTTCAGGGTGCAAGGGACTCTCTGGTTTCACATGTTTGGGTCCTCCGGGGTACCCGTGGAGTGTCTGGAGTTACAGGATTGTGTTGCCCGTGGTTTCCGTGGACTCTCCGGAGTCACCGGCGTGGGTCCTTCAGGGTGCAAGTGGACTCTCTGGAGTCACCGGGGTGTGTCCTCCAGGGTGCAAGTTAACTCTCTGGATGCTGCTGGGTGGGTTGCCCGTGTTTCCCGTGGAGTCTCTGGAGTCACCGGGGTGTGTCCTGCAGGGTGCCCGTGGACTCTCTGTATTCACTGGGGTGTGTCCTTTAGGGTGCAAGGGACTCTCTGGTTTCACATGTTTGGGTCCCCCGGGGTACCCGTGGAGTGTCTGGAGTTACAGGATTGTGTTGCCCGTGGTTTCCGTGGACTCTCTGGAGTCACCGGGGTTTTTCCTCCAGGGTGCAAGTGGACACTCGGGATTCACTGGGGTGGGTCCTCCTGGGTGCAAGTGGACTCTCTGGAGTAACCGGGGTGTCTCCTCGAGGGTGCAAGTGGAGTCTCTGGAGTAACCGGGGTGTGTCCTCGAGGGTGCAAGTGGACTCTCTGGAGTCACCGGGATGTGTCCTCCAGGGTGCCCGTAGACTCTCTGGAGTCACCGGGGTGGGTCCTCCAGGGTGCAAGTGGACTCTCTGGAGTCACCGGGGTGAGTCCTCCAGGGTGCAAATGGACTCTCTGGAGTCACCGGGGTGGGTTGCCCGTGGTGCCCGTGGACTCTCAGTAATCAGCCTGGCGTGTCCTCCAGGGTGCAAGTTGACTCGCTGGATTCTCCGGGGTGGGTTGCCCATGTTGCCCGTGGACTCTCTGGAGTCACCGGGGATGTTCCTCCAGGCTGCAAGAGGACTCTCTGCAGTCACCGGGGTGGGTCCTCCGGTGTGCCAGTAGACTCTCTGGAGTCACCGGGGTTGTTCCTCCAGGGTGCAAGTGGACTCTCTGGAATCACCGGGTTGAGTCCTCCAGGGTGCAACTGGACACTCTGGAGTCACCGGGGTGGGTTGCCCGTGGTGCCCTTGGACTCTCAGTAATCAGCCTGGTGGTTCCTCCAGGGTGCAAGTTGACGTTCTGGATTCACTGGTGTGGGTCATCCGGGGTGCAAGTGGACTCTCTGGAGTAACCGGGTTGTGTCCCAGATGGAGAAAGTGGAGTCTCTGGAGTTACAGGATTGAGTGGCCCGTGGTTTCCGTGGACTCTCTGGAGTCACCGGGGTGTGTCCTCGAGGGTGCAAGTGGAGTCTCTGGAGTGACCGGGGTGTGTCCTCCAGGGTACAAGTGGACTCTCTGGTGTCACCTGTTTGGGTCCTCCGGGGTAGCCGTGGAGTGTCTGGAGTTACAGGATTGTGTTGCCCGTGGTTTCCGTGGACTCTCTGGAGTCACCGGGGTTTGTCCTCCAGGGTGAAAGTGGACACTCTTGAGTCACCGGGGTGTGTCCTCCAGGGTGCCCGTTTACTCTCTGGAGTCACCGGGGTGGGTCCTCCAGGGTGCAAGTGGACTCTCTGGAGTCACCGGGGTGAGTCCTCCAGGGTGCAAGTGGACTCTCTGGAGTCTCCGGGGTGGGTTGCCCGTGGTTCCCGTGGACACTCTGGAGTCACCGGGGATGTTCCTCCAGGGTGCAAGAGGACTGTCTGCAGTCACCGGGGTGGGTCCTCCGGTGTGCCAGTAGACTCTCTGGAGTCACCGGGGTTGTTCCTCCAGGGTGCAAGTGGACTCTCTGGAATCACCGGGTTGAGTCCTCCAGGGTGCAACTGGACACTCTGGAGTCACCGGGGTGGGTTGCCCGTGGTGCCCTTGGACTCTCAGTAATCAGCATGGTGGTTCCTCCAGGGTGCAAGTTGACGCTCTGGATTCACTGCTGTGGGTCATCCGGGGTGCAAGTGGACTCTCTGGAGTCACCGGTGTGAGTCCTGCAGGGTGCAAGTGGACTCTTTGCAGTCACCGGGGTGGGTCCTCCGGTGTGCCAGTAGACTCCCTGGAGTCACTGGTGTGGGTCCTCCGGGGTGCAAGTGGACTCTCTGGAGTAACCGGGGTGTGTCCTAGATGGAGAAAGTGGAGTCTCTGGAGTTACAGGATTGAGTGGCCCGTGGTTTCCGTGGACTCTCTGGAGTCACCGGGGTGCGTCCTCGAGGGTGCAAGTGGAGTCTCTGGAGTGACCGAGGTGTGTCCTCTAGGGTGCAAGTGGACTCTCTGGTGTCACCTGTTTGGGTCCTCCGGGGTACCCGCGGAGTGTCTGGAGTTACAGGATTGTTTTGCCCGTGGTTTCCGTGGACTCTCTGGAGTCACCGGGGTTTTTCCTCCAGGGTGCAAGTGGACACTCGGGATTCACTGGGGTGGGTCCTCCAGGGTGCAAGTGGACTCTCTGGAGTAACCGCGGTGTCTCCTCGAGGGTGCAAATGGAGTCTCTGGAGTAACCGCGGTGTGTCCTCGAGGGTGCAAGTGGACTCTCTGGAGACACCGGGGTTTGTCCTCCAGGGTGAAAGTGGACTCTTTAGAGTCACTGGGGTGGCTCCCCCGGGGTGCCCGTGGAAACTCTGGAGTCAACAGTGTAGGTCCTCCGGTGTGCAAGTGGACTCTCTGGAGTCACCGGGATGGCTATTCCGGGGTGGTCGTAGACTCTCTGGGAGTCACCGGAGTTTGTCCCCCGGGGCGCCCGTGGACTCTCTGGGAGTCAGTGGTGTAATGGATAAGATGTATTTGTTCATTGTATAAGGCAATTAAAAGGATAAGGATGTTGCAATATCCAAGTTTGAAACATGCAGTTATACAAGGTCGGGATAAGGCTTCCTGATCATAGCAGAACCTTGATATATGATGACAAGCAGGGGAGGGGGATTTGTTAATTATCTGCAAGGAATTTGGAGACTCTGCGGGGAGATAAGGTTGTACAATGTAATTGCCTTAGTGAAAGGGAGGATTGGCCGGCAGATAGTAGGAAGGGGGTGTTGGATAAACATCCTTGAGCAGGAACAAAGACTTTGTGAAATATCCCACCACAAGTTATCTTGTTTGCCGCTTCACTTCCCCCACCTGAACATGAGCACAACGCGTAAGCACCAAAAAGAAGACGCTGCGACCCCCCCCCATAGACTGCACAGTCTCAACTGGTTCAACAAGCCCGGACAAGCCAGAACTCAGATACTATAAAACAGCACCTCCGGAGAAGGAAGTTGCGCGCCGCTGCGGAGTCGGAACTCCCCGGCCGCCCAGCGCTGTTTTGCTTGTGCCTGCTTACTTAATTAATAAATTATCTTCGATAGACCAGAAAATTGCGTGGTCTCACTTATAACAAATTTGGTGCCGTGACTCGGATAGAGGTAATTTGATCGGGAAACCTATCGAGGGGGGCGCCCCGCCGATTTCGGCGGCCTTCGCCGGGACTATTCCCGTTCAAGCCCTCTACCGATGAACCCTAAAATTAGGCACAAGCAAATAAAACCGGTAACCCCAAGCAATCTTTGTGCACGAAGACCGAACGAAGACCCACGGGGTGGGTAAGTATAGGCCGGTGATCCGTTCGGTTGGGGTTGGTGGTCCCGGAGTGCGTCTGTGTGAGACGTCCAATTGCGGACGAAGTGAGTGCGGACCCCTCAGTAGTGCGGTTCCCACATCCCGCGAGGGACTGGGCCACGACCAGGGGGAAGCGGCTCTGTGTGTGTGTGAAGGCACTCCGGAAGATGGGACAGAAGAAGAGTAAGCCTTCTGGTCCCATGGGTGGGGTAATGCCTAGTGCTAGGTTGCCCCCTATTCCCCCAGATAGTCCACTGGGGTTAATGATTAAGAATTGGAGTGATTCCCCTTTTAGGCGGGGAAAGGATAAAGTAAAAATGATTCATTATTGTGTTGAAGTTTGGGAAGGTAGGTAAATTATTGGCCCATATCTAGGTCGTTTGAAGACTGGGTTTGTCAAGCCTTAAATGTTTATGTAAATGCAAAGGAACCTTTTTGTTTAGAAGAGAGCGAATGTGTGAGCCTTTGGATTGGCTCAGAGAATCGAGTTAACTTGTACCCTCTGTACCCTTTAAAAGAAAAAGGAGGGGCAAAATTACAAATTGTGGAGCAAGAGATAAAGTACCTGGGTCACCAGTTAAGTAAGGGGACTAAGAAGTTAGACCCAGACAGAATCAGTGGAATATTGGCTTTAGCGTCCCTGCGAACTAAAAGGCAGGTACGGCAACTGTTAGGGTTGACCGGATACTGTAGACAATGGATAGAAGATTACAGTGGAAAGGTTAAATTTTTATATAACAAGCTGAATAAGGATGGATTACTCAAACGGACAAAAGAAGATGAGGAATGACTGAACAAGTTAAAGGAGGAACTAGTACGCCCCCCCCCCCAGTGTTAAACTTACCAGATTTAAGGAGGCGGTTTTTGTTTTGTTTTGTTTTTGTGAACAGCGCAGAAAGCACAGCATACGGAGTGCTGGCCCAAGAATGGGCAGGGAGTAAAAAACCTGTGGCCTATTTGTCTAAATTATTGGATCCGGTTAGCCGGGGTTGGCCAAACTGTTTGCAGGTAGTGGTAGCTGCTGCCTTGTTAGTGGAAGAAGCACAGAAGATCACTTTTGGGGGGGAAATCAAAGTAATATCTCTACACAATATATGCGGGGTACTGCAACAGAAGGCAGAGAAATGGATCACTGATGCCAGATTGTTAAAATATGAAGGAATTTTGATTTCCTCTCCAAAATTAACATTAGAAACAACCTCCCTACAGAACCCTGCTCAATTTCTTTATGGGGAACCAAATGAGTCCTTAGGACATGATTGCCTCCGAAAATATAGAAGAGCAAACGAAATTGAGACCTGATCTAGAGGAGGTGGAATTACCCATTGGTGAACAGATATATGTGGATGGGTCCTCGAGAGTAGTCGAGGGAAAGCGAAAATCAGGATATGCGTTAATAAATGGGAAAACATTTGAGATAGTGGAATCTGGACCTTTGAGCCCCAGCTGGTCTGCCCAAGCTTGTGAGCTATATGCCATATTGCGGGCCCTAAAATTGCTGAAGAATAAAAGTGGTACAATATACACAGATTCAAAATATGCTTATGGGATAATACATACATTTGGTAAAATATGGGAAGAAAGGGGGCTCATAAATTCACAAGGAAAGGGTTTAATACATCAGGAATTGATTACCCAGGTTTTTACAAGCTATCAGAGAGCCCAAAGAAATTGCCGTAGTACATATAAAAGGGCATCAAAAAGGCCTCACCCCTCAGGTTAGGGGTAATAATCTAGCAGATCAGGAGGTAAAGAGGGCATCATTAATGAGTATAAGAATTATAAGAATGAGGGAAGATTGCCCAGACTGTGGGAAATACTTAATAATTATACTTAATACTTAATATATAATAATTAATATAATAATAATATATAAATAATATATAATAATGCTTAATATAATACTTAATATTGTGGGAAAGACTTAAAGGAATTTCCATGTTATGATTGCTGGAGTGAATGGGGAGTTGATGGGATTAAATGCAATTGTTCCGAGGAAGAAGGCCCGCCTTATAAACTACTACAAGTGCGGGCCGGCTAACTCCCTGTGGTTGAATGAACCCATTCTCCTCCCCCTGCTCTGTTTTACTACCACAGAAAAGGACAAGATGACTCAAATGGGGGTTCGAAAAAAACGATAAAGGGAAATGGGTACTGCCTGATGGACGGGAAGTGTTACCAAAATCAGTAGCTATGAGGGTGCTACGGAGATTTCATGAACAGACGCACTGGGGTACTTAGGCGTTGGTGGATCAATTTGCCACAAATTATATGTGTATAGGGATTTATAATATAGCAAAGAGGATCGTAAATGATTGTATAACTTGTCGGAGGGTAAATGCTCAACACATGAGAAAAAGGGTCCCGGGAGGACGAGAATTGGCACATCGGCCTTTTGCGAAGATTCAATTAGACGTTACTGAACTTCCAAAAACCAGGCGATATAGATACTTGTTAGTTGTTGTAGACCACCTCACAAACTTTGTTGAAGCATTCCCTACGGCAAGGGCCACAGCTCAAACCGTGGTAAAGATATTATTAGAAAGCATCATACCCAGATACGGGGTAATAGAAGCAATTGACTCTGATCGGGGACCACATTTTGTGTCAAAGGTATCCCGTGATACCATAAAAGCTTTAGGAATTAAATGGGAATATCACACTCCCTGGCATCCTCAGAGTTCAGGAAAGGTAGAACGAATGAATGGAGAAATTAAAAAACAACTTACTAAGCTCATGTTAGAAACAAAGACTTCTTGGATAAAATGCTTGCTGTTAGCCTTGTTAAACATACGTACTAAACCCAGGACTGACCTGGGAATCTCACCCTTTGAAAGGCTGTATGGTATGCCTTATGATTTAGAGATGCCATCTGACCACCCCAGGTACAGGATATCCAATTAAAACCTTATTTAATACAGCTTATGAACAGACGGAGGGAGTTGCAAGCGAAAGGCTTGGTGGCTAGATATAGCAATCCATAGGATACAACCTGGAGATAGGGTTCTAATTAAGATATGGAAAGAAACGTCTTTAACACCACGGTGGGGAGGCCCCTATGTTGTTTTACTTATCACAGAGACGGCTATCCGGACGGCTGAGAAGGGGTGAACGCATGCCAGTCGCGTGAAAGGACCGATTCAGAAAAGCGAATGGGAAGCGGTCGCAGGCCCTGATGACTTAAAGCTCACATTGAAACGAACTCGATAAGTATGGCCTATCTGTCTATGTATCGTAAAAAAAAAGGAGAAGAGGGGACCCTGTTTGATCAGAAAAAGGTCGCGGTTACCCGAGAAACTCCCCTGAAGAACACTGCTGCTGCCGAGAAGAACCTGCACCTTGTAGTTCGCTGCAACCGAACTGACAAGCGAGGCAGAGAGTGAAACGGTGGGGAATTACGTGGCCAGGTAAAGAACTCTGGAAAATGGGCCCTAGCCATTTTTTTTTGCGATACATAGTAATGGGTACGATTGTTTACACTGTTCCTGGGTCTGCACATCCTCACAAACCTTTTAAATGGAGCCTGATTAGATGGGAAGATCACCATGTTGTTCAGCAGATAACTACTGCTGGGGGACTGATAGGGGAGGCATCATCTATATAAAGAAGAGTCCCCAACAGGTGGGACCAAATCAGAAACTGTCGGGGAGTGTTTTGAGGATTCAGCCTACACAAGCTTTTAGAATGCTAACTCCTAATAGCCCTAAACCACTGGAGGCTGTTAATAAATCAGTAAACCCGGAGTACGGGATTAGAAATGAAGGGGTGACCGGGAATAACATATGGAGAATCATGAATGCTAGTTATCAGTTGTTGAATTAAACAAATCCAGACGTGCCTAGACCTTGCGGGTTATGTCTTGATATAAGGCCCCCATATTACGATGCCACTGGGGATCTGGGAGAGACAACCCGTTCGAACGAAACCAATCCCCCACAATGCAATTGGGGAAGAGATGTAGGAATAACGTTAACGGAAGTAACTGGGAATGGCAGGTGCGTAGGCACGGTCCCTGGTGAGAAGTTCCATCTATGCAATATTACAGAAAATGTTACACAATTAGACAAAGAAAAATGGTTAATACCAGCAGATAACACCAGATGGGTATGTTCGTCTCTGGGGGTAACTCCATGCTTATCTTTGAAATTGTTCAACTCGTCTCATAATTTCTGTGTACAGGTAGTAATTATACCAAGAATTCTGTACCATTCTGAAGAGTATATGTACATGCAACACACAATACCACAATTTCATCTAAAAAGAAGGAAACCGGTAACAGTTGTTACCCTAGCCACTTTAATGATCTTAGGGGTCGCGGGAGCTGGAACGGGGATTGCATCCCTAGTTAAACAAAGTCAAGAATTTACCTCTTTACGAGTTGCTGTGGATGAGGACTAGGCTCGCATAGAGCAATCGATTAACGGCCCTAGAAAAGTCAATCAGGTCATTATCTGAAGTAGTGCTCCAAAACCGCAGAGGACTGGACTTGATATTCTTACAGCAAGGAGGACTTTGCGCAGCCCTGCGAGAAGAGTGTTGCGTATATGCTGACCATACAGGAGTAGTAAGGGACACTATGACAAAACTCCGAGAAGGATTAGAGAAACGAAAAAGGGAACACGAAGCTCGTCAGAGTTGGTATGAATCTTGGTTTAATTACTCACCTTGGCTTACAACATTGTTATCTACTATTGCTGGACCATTATTGTTGCTAATATTTGTGCTGACTTTTGGCCCATGTATCTTTAACCGGGTAATTGCTATTGTAAAAAGTCGACTGGAGGCTGCACATTTGATGGTTATACGTGCTAAGTATGAAACTGTAGATCAGGAAGAAGATACTGAAACCTTGATATTGTGTAAAAAAAAAAAAAAAACTTTGGAAGAATTCAATGAACAAAATAAGTAATCTAAAAGAAAAAGGAGGGATTGTAATGGATAAGATGTATTTGTTCATTGTATAAGGCAATTAAAAGG
>SNRU01011889.1:0-20635 GCA_006130075.1 Branta canadensis | reverse complement strand
CCCTGAGCAAGGTGTGAGGGGAAAGGATCTCCCTTCCCAGGGGCTGGCAGTCAAGGCCTGGCCCTTTTCTTTCGTGAAACACATCCAGCTTTTCTACATATCAGTGTGGCTTGACATTGTCTTTCTCTATTTGTCCTCCCTGTCTCCAATGCTCTGCTCTAACGAGCTCCAAGGGAGGCTGTGTCAGTGCTGGCCCTCAGGGGGACACTGCAGGAAACTTGCCTCTGACTTGGCCTTCTGGAGAGATATCTGCAATTGTCTCTCAGTGCCTGAGGTTCGTGGGCTCCTCGCCAAAGCCCCCCGAGGGGGGATTCCAAGGCCTTAGTCTGGGCGTCTGGTGCTGAGCTGGGCCGGGCTCGTGGGACAGAGAGAGCTCGTGGCAAGAGGGCCGTGGTGCAGAGAGACAGCTCTGCCCAGGAGCAGCTCCTGTGCACAGCGCAGCAGGACTGGGGGCTCTGACCGCAGGTGGCACGGGGAGAGGAGAGAAGGGGAGAGGCCTTGGAGGCAGTTGACAGTGGGAGGATGCTGAGAGCTGCCTGCAGGAGAAATCTGCACAGCCCTTGACAAGCTACGTCTCTGGCTGCAGGGCCATGCAGCTGCACGTCCTGGAAGGGTCTCCTGCTGGGTCTTGTTTCTGGGAGGGCAGTGGGCAATGCAGTAGGCTTTGAGAGTCCTGCTGGATGGCACTGCGAGGTGAGGAAGTCTGGCAGAAGCCCCTTGGAGTGTCATAATCCAGCTCTCCTGGTCAGCCAAGAGCCAAGTGGCCGAGCCTCCTTCAGACACTGCAGGGGATGCAGACTGAATATTGGGACACCCCAGCTTGCAAATATCCAGCTCTGTCTGTGGGGC
Organism: Branta canadensis; assembly: GCA_006130075.1. Taxonomy (NCBI): domain Eukaryota; kingdom Metazoa; phylum Chordata; class Aves; order Anseriformes; family Anatidae; genus Branta; species Branta canadensis. The sequence continues at coordinate 19,786 of SNRU01011889.1, read as the reverse complement.
ATCCTCCTGGTCTTCAGGCTGCTCTCCAGCAGGATGCAGCTCTCTCGTGGCATCCTTGTATTATCCAAGCAAGTTATATGCAGCTCTGTTTGTCACTGGGGTGCATTGTTGGAAACAGCACTGCAAATTTCATTGACCTGGTGGCCCTCAGGGCTGCCCTTCACTGCCCGCTGGGCTCTGCCTATCTGCTGCCTTGATAGAATCACAGAATCATTAAGGCTGCAAAAGACCTCCAAGTTCATCCCATCCAATGACTGTCCTACTAATAAGGTCATCACAAAACCATATCGCTAAACACCATGAGGTGTGTCTGCCTCCCCGCCTGCCCAGCACAGGCCTCCCTCTGCACGACCCCTTGCCCTGCAGAGCAGCTCCTCTGGTTGTCATGTGAGAGATTCCAACTTTTGCCTGAAGTCATCCCTCAGGGCTGCTTGCAGCTTTCTACACAGAGGTGGCCACTGCCTCCCAGATGCCTGGGGTGGGGTGGGGGGTGGGGGGGGTGGATCTGAGGCCTGCATGATGGCCTGGGAAACATTACCCTGGATCCACAGAAGTCATTCCCGAACCAAAACACGTAAGCAGGAATCTCACCGTGGTGGTGGTGCAGAGCTGCTGGGCACCTCGTGCAGGGTGTTCCTGCAGACCTTTGTGCCCTTTGCCCTCCTGACTACAACGCCACTTCTGTCTCAGGAATGGAGGAGCCAACAGAGGTGAGACAGAGATCATGAACTGTGAGATCACGAGTGCCATCAGATAGCTGCCCCTTTGAAGACAACTGATATGGGGAGTTCATGAGAAGCCTGGCCAGGAGAGATGTGTGTTTTCGGGAGGGAACAGGGGCTTGACAAGAAGGAACTAACAATTTTGAAGAGGAAAGAGGGTTCACATAATGTTCATTCTGCTGTAACACTGATTTAAACAGTCACGTAAAGCCCTTCCCCTATTTTAACTAGTAACCTTAATCCCTAAACCTAAATGCTGCTCCACACCCTGACAGCAATTCACTACTCTAATGCCTGACCTCAAAGAATCCCTTGAAGCCAAAACTCAGCCCCTTACCTTTACACTTGTTCTCTTGCTCACCCTGATCCCTTCCCTTTACACTAGCATTAAAATGCTCTATTTAATCCTAGAGAACTTCTTACCAGTGCTAAAGAAAACCCTAAAGCACAAAGTTTGCGCATAGCCTAACCACAGGCCTGACACCCCCAGCAGAACACCAAACCCTCCCACTAAACATTTGCTTACTCTCTAACCCAAAGCCCCTGTTCCTGTGCATTAACCTCCTCACCTTAAACCCTCTCCTAAACTTTAACTCCGAGATCATGAAAGCCATCAGAAAGCTGATCCCAAAGAGATGACTGATATGGGGAGGTCAGGAGAAGCATGGACAGGAGAGATGTGAGATTTGGGGGAGGGAATAGGGGCTTGGCCAGCAGAAATCAAGGAATTTGTAGAGGTAAGAGGGTTCAGGTTATGCTGATGCTGCTGTAGCAGTGACTTAAAACAGTCGTATGAGGCCCTTCCCCAGTTTCAACCACTAACCTTAATTCATAAATCTAAATGCTACCCCACACCCTGACAGGAATCCACTACTCTTATGCGTGACCTCAAAGTATGCACTGAAGCCAAAATTCAGCCCATAGCCTCTTTTCCTTATCTTTACTCTCTTGCTTACCTTGATTCCTGCCCCTAGCACTAGTTTGTAATTGCTCTACTTAACCCTAGACTTCTAGGGTCAAACAACAAACAAAAACCTAAACAAAACCCTAAACCACAAAGCCTGCCCATCCCCTAACCACAGACATGACACCCCAAGCCGAACATCAAACCTGCCCACAAAACCTTTGCTTAATCTCTAACCCAGAAAGTTGAGCCCTGGTCCCTAAACCCAAATGTAAAAAGTAACCAGAGAAAGCCCTCGTTCCTGTGCATTAACCTCCTCACCTTCAGCATCTCACCTGACCCTTATCTTTAGGCTCTTGGCCCCTTGGGGAAGGGCAGGAACCGTGAGGTTGCTGTGCAGTCACATGGTATTCAGAGATGGATGTGAGGGGCCATGGATCTGATCAGCTTGTGGGCCACAAGGAGGAGATGGGTGGGAATGCTCTGCTGAGCTCAGCTCTGCCTCAGGATCTCCTGCCCTGGCAGGAGGAATGGGACTGGGGCAGGGACTGTGAGGTCACTTCTGTCTCTGCAGCTGATAGGGCAGCAGCAGGAACGTGTCACGCAAAGGGACTGTGAGGTCCCTTGTGTCTGGAGGTGGCAGGTCAGCCTTGGCTTCTCCCTGGGATCGGCACTTTGGGGCTGACATCTGCCAGTGGCCCTGCTAGGCCAGCAGAAGGCCCCTGCTTGGCATGCTGCCTGTGGGATCCCCTCTGCCTCCATCCCCAGGAGGACCCAGACAGAAAGAAGGCCCGCACAGGGGTTGTCCTGTCCCTTCTGCTTGAGTCCAGGACTGGACAGCAGGAGGCACAAGGCTTGGCTGTGTCTAGCCAAGAAGCTGCAAGGCCAGCAGCAGACCCAGGCCTTGGGAGATGCTGCTGAGGTGACTTGTGTGTGCTTGGCTGACAGGCCGCAAGGAGCCTGATGGGTTGGGATGCCTGCTTCAGGAGTGGTTTCCACCCTGATGGAGCTTTCTTTGGTAGTAGGAAAGAGCAGGAGAGGAAAAACTGCCACAAAGTGCACTTTAGAAGGGTGGCAGTGGCCACAGAGGAAGAAATGTCCCTCAAAGGGTCGTGTAGTGGTGACAGAGGTTACTGAAAGAGAGTTTATGATCAGACCAAGGCTTTGTGTTCATCAAGGAACAGCTGGTGAGGGTTGACAAGACATGGGTGAGGTGATGGAAAGTCCTGGATGAGAGCAAGGTGGTGGACAGAGATGGGTGTCTGCAGACTTCAAGGAAATAGGGCAAAGTGTGGGACACCATAGGAAAGCCTGCAGAGGAGAAGGCAGACGGTGCTGGCAAGAAGGGAAGGCCCAAAAAGCCCTGACATTTTTGTCCCTTTGCCTAGAGCTTCTGAAGAGACGAGATATAGCCATTGCAATGGGGCCTCACTGCTTCCTTGACACCCTGTGCAGGGGTGGGGAGGTGTCCTAATGAAGTTCTTCTCGTGGCATCACACTGCCCACCACATCAGACAGACCCCAAGAAAAGCCCTGAGCCAGACGGGGGGGTGTAGGATCTCCCCTCCCAGTGGCTGGGGTCAGGCCTTGGCCCTTCTGCTTCACCAAAACCAACCAAGACTTTTCTCAGCACAGCGCTTTGCCTGGCTGCAATCATGGCCTCCAATGATCTGCCCTAACAAGTCCCTGGGGAGGCTTTGTTAGGAACAGCCCTCAGTGGGGCCCATTAATACTCCAAGTCACTTCAACTTTTCCTTCTGACTTTACTTTCTCAAGCAGTTGCATCATTCTCCTCTCAGAACCCAATTTTCACTTACTGAGCACAAAAATACACCATGGAACTCATTAAAATGCAGAATCTCCTAAGGAGCCATATCTCTCCCAAAGTTTTCTTTAAGTTTTCAAGACTTGTGCAGCTAATTGGAGAGCTTTCATGGTGTAGTTAAGGAGGAAGATTTCAAAGAGCATCTATTAGAAATCTTTCCTCATTTTAAAGGCTGAATTTTGTTGCATTTCAGTTTGGAGCATCATTTTCCTAGAGATATTGGTCTAGGGTTGCTGCTTTGAAGCCCTGCTTAGGTAGGAAGAGCAGGGTTTTTCCTATTTAAAAACTAACAACAGGAAATTGTGCTGCAATTAAAAAAAAAAAAAAAGTTCAAGTTCCTCAGTTTTTGGCCTCCAGTGAAGTTTACCTTCCAATAAAGATGACTGTACATGATCTGTTTTGCACTGATTAATAGGAAATTTAAAATCATAGTGTTAATATTAATCCATATCATATTAATTCAATGATAAATGATGAGTTTCTTGCTAAGGAAACCATTAGACAGAGTGCTGAGAGATGGGCGAGCTGGAACTCACTGAAACTCAAAGCAGCAACTGGGTTGGTGAGAGCGGTCTGAATGATCAAAGAGTAAGGGGAGGGCAAAGCAGGAGAACCATGGGAAGTGCATAGGTCCAGACAGGCAGCTGGAAAGGGGACATTCAGCAGGGTGTTGTGGTTTAACCCGGCCGGCAGCTAAACACCACACAGCCGTTCGCTCACCCTCCCCCCTCCCTCTCTGGGACAGGGGAGAGAAACGGGAAAGTGAAGCCTCTGAGTTGAGATAAAGACAGTTTATTAGGACAGGAATATAATAATAACAATAATAATAATAAGTGATAATGATAATAGTATTAATAATAATAATGTGTAAGAAACAAGTGATGCACAATGCAATTGCTCACCACCCGCTGACCGATGCCCAGCCTATCTCTGAGCAGCCGGCCCCCCCACCCCGGCCAGCCACCCCTATATATTGTTTAGCATGACGTCAGATGGTATGGAATACCCCTTTGGCCAGTTTGGGTCAGCTGTCCTGGGTCTGTCCCCTCCCAGCTCCTGCTGCACCCCCAGGCTGCTCGCTGGCAGGACAGAGCGAGAAGCTGAAAAGTCCTTGGCCTGGTGTAAGCACTGCTCTGCAACAATTAAAACATCAGCATGTTATCAGCGCTCTTCTCGTCCTAATCCAAAACATAGCACCCTACCAGCTACTAGGACGAAAATTAACTCTGTCCTAACTGGAACCAGGACAAAACCAAACCTCAGTCATCTTGAAATGCCTCCTTATAAATATAATTCTCCACAGCATCTTCTACTCCTCATTGGAGAAACAGTGAGACCCATCCCGACAGATGCTATCAGTCATTGGATGTGCCAGCTGTAGAAGACCCCGCTGGCAATCCAAACTACATTGCCCTGCTGCTAGCGACTCACGGTGCCAAGAGCCTGCAGATCTGTCCTGCCACACGCTGCCCTCTGTTGCTGCGCTCCTCACTGCCTCCAAGCCCTCTCTCCTTCTCTCCTCTCCCCGTGCCACCTGCGCTCAGAGCCCCCAGCCCTGCTGCGCTGTGCACAGGAGCTGCTCCTGGGCAGAGCTGTCTCTCTGCACCACGGCCCTCTTGCCACGAGCTCTCCCTGTCCCACGAGCCTGGCCCAGCTCAGCACCAGACGCCCAGCACAAGGCCTTGGAATCCCCCCTCGGGGGGCTTTGGTGATGAGCCCACGAACCTCAGGCACTGAGAGACAATTGAAGACATCTCTCAAGAAGTCCAAGTCAGAGGCAAGTTTCCTGCAGTGTCCCCGTGAGGGCCAGCCCTGACACAGCCTCCCTTGGAGCTCATTAGAGCAGAGCATTGGAGGCAGTGAGGATGAGGAGATAAAGGCAATGTGAAGGTGACCCTGATGTCACTTTTCCAAACTGAATGTTTTTCACCAAGCACAAGGACCAGGCATTGCCCGCTGGAACCGTGGAAGGGAGATCTGTTCCTGTCCCACACTGCTCAGGGCACTTCGTGGGGCAGGAGGAGATGGGGATGTGCATGGCCAAGTGCAGGAGAATAGTACGAGCCCTGCCTGGTTCATGGGTGGGGGTGAGGAGGCAATGAGGCCCTGGTGCTTTCCCGATAAACTGTCTCCTTCCTAGGCCTCAGGGGCAGAGACAACAGCCAGAGCCATGGACACAAAGCCCTGGGTCCTGTTGGGACTTTCAGCCTTGCCACAGCCCTTGCTCCTCTCCACACCAGGCTGTCCTAGCTCTGTAGGAAGCTGGCCTGGTTCTTGTTGAGCAGCACCACTGCTCGTATGGCATCCCTCGTGGTGCCCAGGCCCTCCTCCGCCTGGGCACTGCTCACTCAGCAGGGTCCCAGTCTGCCCTGATGTGTGGGGTTCCTCTTCCTCTGCTGCAGGACTGGGCTCTTCTCCTTGTAAAGGTCAAGAGGTTTCTGTAGGCAAAATCCTGCAGTTTCTCAAGGTTCCCCCACACTGGTGCTCCATTCTGCCAGGTGTTAATGTCTGGAGGCAGATGGCTTACCCTGATTATGCCATGTCTCACAAGGTAAGAGCAGCAGGAATTTACAGGACAGTTTGGACAATACGCCAGTAACCAGTTGAATGGAATTGCAGCACAGAATCACAGATGGGTGAAGGATTGCAGGTGTCCAGGTTCCACCTCTTCTGTGCGTCCTTCTTATGCATGGTTTCATTTTGTCTGGAGCTGTGTCCCAAATCTTATGGGGCTGTGCAGGTCAAAATTAGAAGGGCCAAAGCCCTGCTAGAGCTCAATCCGTCTGTTGCTGTCAAAGACAAAAAAAAGAAAAAAAAATTGTTTATATAAATACTTCAATAACGGAGGATAAAGGAGAATCATCATCCTTTACTGGATGTGGGGGAAACCTGGTGACAAGAGATGAGGTAAAGGCTGAGGCACTTAATGCCTTCTTTGCCTCAGGCTCTAGCAGCAAGACCAGTTGTTCCCCTGGACATTTCTTCCTCCTCATGGCCAGTGCCACACTTCCAAGGTGCACCTTGTGGTAGTTTTTTCTCTCCTGCTCTTTCCTACCACCAAAGAAAGCTCCATCGGGGTGGAAACCACTCCTGAAGGAGGCATCCCAACCCATCAGGCTCCTTGCGGCCTGTCAGCCAAGCACACAGAAGTCACCTCAGCAGCATCTCCCAAGGCCTGGGCCTGCAGCTGGCCTTGCAGCTTCTTGGCTAGACACAGCCAAGCCTTGTGCCTCCTGCTGTCCAGTCATGGACTCAAGCAGAAGGGCCAGGACAACCCCTCTGCAGGCCTTCTTTCTGTGTGGGTCCTCCTGGGCATGGAGGCAGAGGGGATCCCACAGTCAGCATGCCAAGCAGGGGCCTTCTGCTGGCCTAGCAGGGCCACTGGCAGATGTCAGCCCCAAAGTGCCGATCCCAGGGAGAAGCCAAGGCTGACCTGCCGCCTCCACACACAAGGGACCTCACAGGCCCTTTGCGTGACACATTCCTGCTGCTGCCCTATCAGCTGCAGAGACAGAAGTGACCTCACAGTCCCTGCCCCAGTCACATTCCTGCTGCTGGGGCAGGAGATCCTGAGGCAGAGCAGAGCTCATCAGAGCATTCCCACCCATCTCCTCCTTGTGGCCCACAAGCTGATCAGATCCATGGCCCCTCACATCCATTTCTGAATGCCATGTGACTTCACGGCAACCTCACTCTTCCTGCCCTGCCTAAAGCGGCCAAACACCTAACGATAAGGGTTAGGAGAGGGGTTGAAGGTGAGGAGGTTAATGCACAGGGTTTGGATGTTAGTTTTTCATGTATGGCATTAGGGACTATGGCAAACTTTTCTGGGTGAAAGCTTAAGCAAATGATTAGTGGGAGGGTTTGGTGTAGGGCTTGGGGTGTCAGGTCTGTGGTTAGGGTATGTGCAAGCTCTTTGCTTTAGCCTTTTGTTTAGGTCTGCAAGAATACTAGACTTAAATAGAACATTTAAATGGTAGTGTTAAGGGCAGGGATCAGGGTGAGCAAGAGCGTAAAGGTAATGGAAAAGGTGTTATGAACTAATTTGGCTCAAGGCATATTGTGGTCAAAACTTAGAGCAGTGGATTCCTGTCAGGGTGTGGAGTGGCATTTAGATTTAGGTATTAATGTTACAGGTTAAAATAGGGTAAGGGCCTCACATGACTGCTTTAAGTCTTCGTTATGGTGGTATCAACATTACCTGAGCATTCTTACCTCTCCAAAATCATTGGCTTCTGCTGGCCGTGCTCCTCCTCTGTACCCCAGATCTCACATCTCTCCTGGCCAGCCTTCTCCTGACTTCCCCATATCAGTCATCTTCTTAGGGGCAGCTTTCTGATGGCTTTCATGATCTCAGAGTATTTGTCTCATCCGTGTTGACTACCCTATTTCTGAGAGAGATGCGGCACCTAAGGCAGGTTAGAAAAGTATGTAAAAGCCTGTAGGAGCACCCTGCACAATGTGCCCGGCAGCTCTGCACCACCCTAAAATTGTGCTTCCTGCCTCCAGCTTTTGGATCTAGAATGGCTCCTATGGATGCAGGGTAACTTCTCCCAGGCCCTCATGCATGCTTCAGTTTGCTCCTGGCATCTTGGAGGCAGTGGCCACTTCTTTGTAGAGACCTGAAAGCAGTCCTGAAGGATGACTTTAGGCAAAAGCCAAAACCTCTGACATGACGACCCCTGTCCAAGACCTCTTCCTCTACGAGGCCCACCCAATACTTAGAAAGAGAGGATCTCACAAACTGTGTGCAAAGCAGGCACATGTCAAAATCCGGCAGTTTCTCAAGGTTCTCCTGGACAGACGCTCCATTCTGTCAGCTGTTAATTTCTGCAAGCAGGTTGCTCACACTGACTGTGCAGTCTCTCACAAGATAACAGCAGCAGGAGTTGCAGGACAGTTTTGACAGTACAGCAGTAAGCAGTTGAATGGAATTGCAGCATAAAGTCACAGAAGGGTAGGCGATGGAAGGCTGCCTGTTTCCACCTTTTCTGTGCTTTTTTCCATCCATTCTTTCATTTTGTGCAGAGCTCAGTCCTCCATGTCTCGAAGTTGTGTAGGGACAAATTCAGAATGGCCAAATCCTAACTGCAGCTCTATCTGACTATTACTGACAAAGAGAGTAATTTTATATAATATATATATATATATTTATATAACAAGAGCATTGAGGCACATCTCCATCCTGTATTGGGTGTGGGGGGAAAGAGTGACAGAGAAACATAGAAGACATGAGGAAAAGGCAGAGATACCCAATTCCTTCTCTGCCTCAGTTTTTAGCAGCAAGACCCGTTGTTCCCCTGGTACGCAGCCTCCAGAGCTGGTAGATGGGTATAGGGAGCAGAATGAAGCCCTCATCATCCATGAGGAAATAGTTAGGGAACTGCTTCTCCATGAAGATGTACGCACATCTATGGGGCAGATGGGATCCACCGGTCACTACTGAGGGAGCTGGCAGAATCACTTGCCAAGCTGCTTTCCATCTCTGATCAGCAGTCCTGGCTATCAGGGGAGGTTGCGGTCAACTGGTGACCAGCAAATGTGATGTCTGTCTGCAGGAAGGGCTGGAAGGAGGAGTCGGGGAACTACGGATCTGTTATTCTGTCCACGGTGCTGGGAAAGCTCCTGGATCAGATTATCCTGAGCACCATCACACAACACTTAAAGGACAATTAGGTGATCAGGCCAAGTCAGTAGGTGGTTATCAAAGAGAGGTCCTGCTTGACAAATCCGATCTCCTTCGAAGACAAGGTGATGTGCTCAGTGGACGAAGGAGTGGCTGTGGATGTGGTCTACCTGGACCTCAGTAAGGCTTTCGACACTGTTTCTCACAGCATTCTCCCAGAGAAACTGGCTGCTCAAGGCTTGGGCGTGTGTATGCTTCATTGGGTTAAATATTGGCCGTGTGGCTATGACCAAAGTGTTGTGGTACATGGAGCTAAATCCAGCTGGGGGCCGGCCTCTAGTGGTGCCCCCAGGGCTCAGTACTGGGGCCACTTCTCTTTAATATCTTCAGCAGTGATCTGGATGAGGGAATCGAGTGCACCCTCAGTAAGTCTGCAGACGACACCAAGTTAGAAGCGAGTGTTGGACTACTCAAGGGTAGGAGGGCTCTGCAGAGGGATCTGGATAGGCTGCATCCATAGGCTGAGGCCAACTGCATGAATTTCAACAAGGCCAAGTGCTGGGTCCTGCTTTTGGGGCACATCAATCCCCTGCAATCCTGGGGGAAGGGTGTCTGGACAACTGCCCAGGGGAAAAGGAACTGTGGATATTGGTGGATAGTCGGCTGAATATGAGCCAGCAGGGTGCTCAGGTGGCCAAGCAGGCCAACAGCATCCGGGTTTGTACCAGGAATGGTGTGGTCAGCAGGAGTAGGGAAGTGATTGTCCCTCTGTGCTCAGCCCAGATGTGTTGGAAACAGCCCTTTTCGTTGTCCTTGACACCCCTTGCAAGATTTAACTCCAAATGGGCCTTGGACTTCCCTGTCGCTTCCCTGCATCCTCGGACAAGGTCCCTATATTCTTCCCAAGTGGCTTGTCCCCTTCTCCACATTATGTATGCTTCCTTCTTCCATTTCAGTCACTCCAGGATCTCCTTGATCATCCAAGCAGGTCTCCTGCCCCCTTGGCCTGACTTTTTGCTCACAGGAATACACAGCTCTTGAGCTTGGAGGACTTGGAGGTCAGTGCTCTATTGCTGCCGGTGCACCGTTGTGGCAGCCATCGGCACCTGCTCCTTTTCAGTTCTCAGCAACCCCACAACAGAAGGGTCCTGTGTGAGACCAGGCAAGGTAGACAACTATCTGACGTTCTCTCTATTCAAGGCAGTTATGCCAACAGCCCTCTGGTACACTTTTGTTTAGTTCTTTACCCTTGGAAAAAGCCAGAAACACAGTCTGGAGGCATGTCGTTAGGGTTACCCAATGATGTCCACGTTACTCAAGAGCTATCATGACTGGCCCCAAAGAAAGAAGGGGAAGGTGCCCTGCCTTGTGCCCTCCACCAAGTGGATTCATGAGTGTCGTACCAGTAGCACCTCAAATAGTATTTATTGGTGCAGATTTAGGGAAAGCATCGCGAGCCCATATTTGCTTTCCTAGTGGTAACTTAGTAGTTTCTTGCAACATGTAGTTGCTTTACAGGTAGGGATTTGTAGCAATTTGTAATAAAGACGTTAATGAAGACAGAGCAACGAGGTGTCCGTGTCCTTGTGTACTATGGAATCCTACCAACCTCCTGCCGCGATCCGTGGGCGGGCTGACCCTCCTAGGTCCTGAGCATCGTTACTGTGATGCCCTTGGAGTGGTCCTCAGAGTTGCAGGAGCAACCACAGACCTGGGGCTTGGTGACAGCCCTTTGCTGCAGAGAACAGACCCAACCACAGGGGCTGGACCCAGCAGGTGCCCCAGTGCCATGAAAATGGCGTTTTTTCTGCTCAGGTCTGCTGCTCCCTCACACACACCAGGCCTGTAGCTCATCTCCGTGTGGAGGAGGAGGCAAAGCACAGGAGGTGGCACAGGACAGGCACTGGCCTCTTTCTCCTATTCCCCACCCAGGGAACCTTGAGACCGCAGGTCAGTGTCCATACTGCACACAGGTGCCTGCAGTCCTGTATTATCAGGATCCATCTTCTCTCCTTCTGTAAGTAACATTTTTAGTTCGTTTCTCACAGTTTGGGGCCAGGATTGGTGGACCTGGTACCTGGCACTGCAAGGCCGTGTCTCACACTGTGTTTTTTTGGTGAGTTTTTCCCATTGCAGCAGCAGAGCAGCAGCTAATTGCTTCTGGAAGGCAACTGAAACAGTTTCTTCAGTGCATGCTTGAGCTCCTGATACCTCATGCTGTAGATGAGGGGGTTCACTGCTGGAGGCACCACGGAGTACGGAACTGCCACAACCAGGTCCAGGGATGGGGAGGAGATGGAGGGGGGCTTCAGGTAGGCAAATATGGCAGTGCTGATAAACAGGAAGACCATGGCCAGATGAGGGAGGCATGTGGAAAAGGCTTTGTGCTGGCCCTGCTCAGAGGGCATCCTCAGCACTGCCCTGAAGATCTGCACATAGGACAGCACAATGAAAACAAAGCAACCAATACCTAAACAGAAGCCGACTGCAGTAATCCCAACTTCCCTGAGGTGGGCATCTGAGCAGGAGAGCTTGAGGATCTGGGGGATTTCACAGAAGAACTGGTCCACAGCATTGCCTTGGCAGAGGGGCAGGGAAAAGGTAGTGGCCGTGTGCAGGACAGCATTGAGAAAGCCACTGCCCCAGGCAGCTGCTGCCATCTGGGCACAAGCTCTGCTGCCCACGAGGCTCCCGTAGTGCAGGGGCTTGCAGATGGCCACGTAGCGGTCGTATGACATGATGGTGAGAATATAAAATTCTGCTGTAATTAAGATGACAAATATAAAAACCCGTGCAGCACACCCTTGATAGGAGATGGCCCTGGTGTCCCAGAGGGCATTGGCCATGGCTTTGGGCAGAGTGGTGGAGATGCAGCCCAGGTCGAGGAGGGCGAGGTTGAGGACAAAGAAGTCCATGGGGGTGTGGAGGCAGTGGTCGCAGGCTACGGCGGTGAGGATGAGGCCGTTGCCCAGGAGGGCAGCCAGGTAGATGCCCAGCAAGAGCCCGACGTGCAGGAGCTGCAGCTCGCGCGTGTCCGCGAATGCCAGCAGAAGGAACTCAGTGGTGGAGCTGCTGTTGGACATCTGCTAATTCTGGTCATGAGGTCCTGTACAAGGAGGAGAAAGGCAGTGATAATGTACCACAGGCATATCAGAGCAAAACTCTTTCCAATTTCTCATTTAAAATCACCAAAAATTGCTCATTTCCAGGCAGATATTTTGAAGGTCTCTGTCACCTCTATCACCACAGCACAACACTTTGAGGGACATTTCTTCCTCCTCGCGGCCAGTGCCAACCTTCCAAGGTGCACTTTGTGGCAGTTTTTTCTCTCCTGCTCTTTCCTACCACTAAGGTAAGCTCCACCAGGGTGGAAACCCCTCCTGAAGTAGGCATCCCAACCCATCACGCTCCTTGCGGCCTGTCAGCGAAGCACACAGAAGTCACCTCAGCAGCATTTCCCAAGGCCTAGGCCTGCTGATGGCCTTGCAGCTTCTTGGCTAGACACAGCCAAGCCTTGGGCCTCCTGCTGTGCAGTGCTGGACTCAAGCAGAAGGGACAGCACAACCCCTGTGCGGGCCTTCTTTCTGTCTGGGTCCTCCTGGGCATGGAGGCAGAGGGGATCCCACAGGCAGCATGCCAAGCAGGGGCCTTCTGCTGGCCTAGCAGGGCCACTGGCAGATGTCAGCCCCAAAGTGCCGATCCCAGGGAGAAGCCAAGGCTGACCTGCCACCTCCAGACACAAGGCACCTCACAGTCCCTTTGCGTGACACGTTCCTGCTGCTGCCCTATCAGCTGCAGAGACAGAAGTGACCTCCCAGTCCCTGCCCCAGTCCCATTCCTCCTGCTGGGGCAGGAGATCCTGAGGCAGAGCTGAGCTCATCAGAGCATTCCCACCCATCTCTTCCTTGCAGCCCACAAGCTGATCAGATCCATGGCCCCTCACACTCATCTCTGAATGCCATGTGACTGCACGGCAACCTCACAGTTCCTGCCTTGCCCCAAGAGAACAAGAACCTAACGTTAAGGGTTAGGAGAGGGGCTGAAGTTGAGGAGGTTAATGCACAGGAGGACAGGGTTTGGATGTTAGTTGTTCATGTATGGCATTAGGGCATACGGTGAACCTTTCTGGGTGAGAGCTTAAGCAAATATTGAGTGGGAGGGTTTGGTGTTGGGCTTGGGGTGTCAGGTCTGTGGTTAGCTTATGTGCAAGCTCCATTTTTTAGCATTTTCTTTTACGTCTAGAAGAAGACTAAGGTTAAATAGAGCATTTTAATGCTACTGTTAAGGGTCAGCAAGAAAGATAATGTAATGGAAAGGGGTTATGGACTAATTTTGGCTCAAGGGATATTGTGGTCAAAAATTAGAGCAGTGGATTCCTGTCAGGGTGTGCAGTGGCATTTAGATTTAGGTATTAATGTTACAGGTTAAAATAGGGTAAGGGCCTCACATGACTGCTTTAAGTCTGCATTATGGTGGGATCGACATTACCTGATCATTCTTACCTCTCCGAAATCATTAGCTTCTGCTGGCTAAGCTCCTCTTCCCTCCCCCAGATCTCACATCTCTCCTGGTGAGGCTTCTCCTGACTTCCCCATATCAGTCATCTCCTTAGGGGCAGCTTTCTAATGGCTTTCATGAACTCAGAGTGTCTGTCTCACCATGGTTGGCTACTCTGCTCCTGAGAAAGAAGCAGCTCCCAAGCCAGCACGGGGAAGGACACAAAGGCTGTAGGAGCACCCTGCACAATGTGCCCAGCAGCTCTGCACCACCACAAAAGCAGCCCTGAAGGATGAGTTCAGGCAAAAGCTCAAAACTTTGACATGACAACCCCTATTCAAGACCTCTTCCTCTATGGGGGCTACCAGCTACTTAGGAAGAGAGGATCTCACAAACTGTGTGCAAAGCAGATGCATCTGCTGGCCTATCATGGAGACCAGCAGATGTGAGCCTAAAGGTACAGATCCCAGCCAGGAGCCAAGGGATGACCTGTCGGCTGCTTCAGAAAAAAGTCACCTCACAGGCCACTTAACAGCCATTAGCTTCCTGCTGGACTTGGAGCTTCTGAGGCACCACTGCCCTCGTAATACCACACCTACAAAACACCCCCTTTTAGGCCCAGAATCTGCCCAGGTAGAAGTGATCTGGTTGTGATCCTTCCAGCCCATGGCACAGCTCCTGGGCTCCCAGCCTCTCTGACACACAGGAGCCAGTGCCGTGCCAGTTCTGGGAGGTGCTAGGGAAGGAGGGACCTTGCAGTCAAATCACTCGCCAGACTCCTTGGCTGGGGCTGCTGCGTGCCCTGGGGCTGCAGAGCTCTCCTCTGCCTGCTCACAGCAGATTGAGCCCTTGAGCTGTGGTCAGTCCACCTTGGAGGAGATCCCCCCTTAGGAGGGAAGCGCTGCAGCGCAGGCCAGCTGTGCCACTGCCGTGCCCACTGCCTGTCCCTGCCTGCAGTCCCAGCACAGCCCCACAGCAGCACTGGCACCAAGCTACAGGAGCAGCCGGGCCTGACCCCAGCAGCAGGGCTCAGCACGAGACGGTGGCAGTGGCAAGAGAGCAGCTCGGCATGCCCCAAGCGCTGGTGCACCCTGCTCTATGTTCACAGAGAGACGGTTCTCCTCGTGTACAGAGTCTCAGTATATACATTCAACATGTATATACTGAAATGGAAGTGGAAAAACGGGCTCCTTTCTTTTATTTAAATTCACAGAGGGCCTAGCTCCTCATATACAGAATCTCTGAGCTATACTCGACAGGTACATACTGTAAAAGAAATGAGGTGTATCCTATCATTTTTACGGGGAACTTCAGACGTATTAAAACAAAGAAAGTCCTGTAATAAAACACTCATAAATACACAAACACAAAAATAATTATATATATAATATTAGTTGTTCTTGCAGTCATTGGCGTTATTAGTCATCTGCAGAGCTAGAATGGAAATTTATTGCTTCCGAAACACACCTAGTCATTAATTTCCAGAGACCATGCTTGAGCTCCTGGTTCCTCATGCTGTAGATGAGGGGGTTCACTGCTGGAGGCACCACGGAGTACAGAACTGCCACAACCAGGTCCAGGGATGGGGAAGAGATGGAGGGGGGCTTCAGGTAGGCAAACATGCCAGTACTGATAAATAGAAGGACCACGGCCAGGTGAGGGAGGCACGTGGAAAAGGCTTTGTGCCGGCCCTGTTCAGAGGGAATCTTCAGCACCACCCTGAAGATCTGCACATAGGACAGCACAATGAAAACAAAACAACCAAAGACTAAAGAAACACTACACACAAGTGCCCCAACTTCCCTGAGGTAGGTGTCCGAGCAGGAGAGCTTGAGGATCTGGGGGATCTCACAGAAGAACTGGTCCACAGCATTGCCTTGGCAGAGGGGCAGGGAAAATGTAGTGGCCGTGTGCAGGACAGCACTGAGAAAACCACTGCCCCAGGCAGCTGCTGCCATCTGGGCACAAGCTCTGCTGCCCACGAGGGTCGCGTAGTGCAGGGGCTTGCAGATGGCAACGTAGCGGTCGTAGGACATGATGGTGAGAATATAAAATTCTGCTCCAATGAAAAAGGCAAAGAAAAAGACCTGTGCAGCACATCCTTCATAGGAGATGGCCCTGGTGTCCCAGAGGGCATTGGCCATGGCTTTGGGAAGAGTGGTGGAGATGCAGCCCAGGTCGAGGAGGGCGAGGTTGAGGAGGAAGAAGTACATGGGGTTGTGGAGGCGGTGGTCGCAGGCTACGGCAGTGAGGATGAGGCCGTTGCCCAGGAGGGCAGCCAGGTAGATGCCCAGGAAGAGCGCGAAGTGCAGGAGCTGCAGCTCCCGCGTGTCTGCGAATGCCAGCAGGAGGAACTCGCTCACAGAGCTGCTGTTGGGCATTTCCTGCTTCTGGGCATGGCGTCCTGCCCAAAGAACAAAAGCACAGAAAGACAGTACAGAATTACCTGAAAATAATTAATTCCGCTTTGTCCCCTCAAACAGACTTCGGTTATGTCCCTTTCATGAGTTTTAACTGACACTGACTGAGGATGTTCACTGGAATAAGGGGACTTTGCTGTGGTCAGTGTAGTAACCATTCCTCACCTATAACAATAAGGAAAGAGGAACGTGTGGTAATCCCTGATTAAATTCACTCCTGATTTCAAGTGATTATCCACATTGCCGTTCCAAATTCACAGATTCACAGATTTCTCTAGGTTGGAAGAGACCTCAAGATCATCGAGTCCAACCTCCGACCTAACACTAAGTACTCCACTAAACCATATCCCTAAGCTCTACATCTAAACGTCTTTTAAAGACCTCCAGGGATGGTGACTCCACCACCTCCCTGGGCAGCCCGTTCCAATGCTTAATAACCCTTTCGGTAAAGAAGTACTTCCTGACATCCAACCTAAAACTCCCCTGTCGCAACTTACACCCATTCCCCCTCGTCCTGTCACCAGGCACGTGGGAGAATAGACCAACCCCCACCTCTCTACAGCCTCCTTTCAGGTAACTGTAGAGAGCGATGAGGTCGCCCCTGAGCCTCCTCTTCTCCAGGCTGAACAAGCCCAGCTCCCTCAGCCGCTCCTCGTAAGACTTGTTCTCCAGACCCCTCACCAGCTTGGTCGCCCTTCTCTGGACTCGTTCGAGCATGTCCATGTCCTTCCTGTAGCGAGGGGCCCAAAACTGAACACAGTACTCGAGGTGCGGCCTCACCAGAGCCGAGTACAGGGGCACAATCACTTCCCTCGACCTGCTGGCCACACTGCTTCTTATACAGGCCAGGATGCCGTTGGCCTTCTTGGCCACCTGAGCACACTGCTGGCTCATATTCAGCCGACTATCCACCAATACTCCCAGGTCCTTCTCGGCCAGGCAGCTTTCCAGCCACTCATCTCCCAGCCTGTAGCGCTGCTTGAGGTTGTTGCAGCCCAGGTGCAGGACCCGGCACTTGGCCTTGTTGAACTTCATGCAGTTGACCTCAGCCCATCGCTCCAGCCTATCCAGATCCTCCTGCAGAGCCTTCCTGCCCTCGAGCAGATCGACACACGCACTTAGCTTGGTGTCATCTGCAAACTTACTGAGGGTGCACTGGACGCCCTCATCCAGATCATCAATAAAGATATTAAAGAGGACCGGCCCCAGTACCGAGCCCTGGGGGACTCCACTAGTGACCGGCCTCCAACCGGATTTGACTCCATTCACCACAACTCTCTGGGCCCGGCCATCCAGCCAGTTTCTAACCCAGCGAAGCGTACGCCAGTCCAAGCCCCGAGCAGACAGTTTCTTGAGGAGAATGTTGTGGGGAACGGTGTCAAAAGCCTTACTGAGGTCAAGGTAGACCACGTCCACAGCCTTCCCCTCATCCACCAAGCGCGTCACTTTGTCATAGAAGGAGATCAGGTTCGTCAAGCAGGACCTGCCTTTCATAAACCCATGCTGACTGGGCCTGATCGCCTGCTTGCCCTGCAAGTGCCGCGTGATGACCCTCAAGATAATCTGCTCCATGAGCTTCCCCGGCACTGAGGTCAAACTGACAGGCCTATAGTTCCCCGGGTCTGCCCTCCGGCCCTTCTTATAGATGGGCGTCACATTGGCTAGCCGCCAGTCAACCGGGACCTCCCCCGATAGCCAGGACTGCCGATAAATGATGGAAAGCGGCCCGGCCAGCTCCTCCGCCAGTTCTCTCAGTACCCTCGGGTGGATCCCATCCGGCCCCATCGACTTGCGCACATCCAAGCTCCGTAGCAGGTCGCCAACCATTTCCTCATGGATAGCGAAGGCCACATCCTGCTCCCCATCCCCTTCCACCAGCTCAGGGCACTGGGTGTCCGGAGAACAACCGGTATTGCCGCTAAAGACTGAGGCAAAGAAGGCGTTAAGCACCTCAGCCTTTTCCTCATCCTTAGTGACTAGGTTTCCCCTCGCATCCAGTAAAGGATGGAGATTCTCCCTAGTCCTCCGTTTCGCGTTGATGTATTTGTAAAAGGATTTTTTGTTGTCTTTAACGGCAGTAGCCAGATTGAGCTCCAGATGAGCTTTGGCCTTTCTAATTTTCTCCCTGCACAGCCTCGCTACATCCTTGTAGTCCTCCTCAGTGGCCCGCCCTTTTTTCCAAAGATTATAAACCCTCTTTTTCCTGCTAAGCTCCAGCCGCAACTCTCTGTTGAGCCAGGCCGGTCTTCTTCCACGCCGGCTCGTCTTTGAGCACGTGGGGACGGATCTCCCCTGTGCCATCACGATTTCCTTCTTGAGGAGCGCCCAGCCTTCCTGGACTCCTCTGCCCTTCAGAACCGCCTCCCAAGGGACTCGGCCAACCAGCGTCCTGAGCAGCTCAAAGTCAGCCCTCCGGAAGTCCAAGACAGCAGTTTTACTGGTCCCCTTCCTGGCCTCGCCAAGAATAGAGAACTCTACCATTTCGTGGTCACTCTGCCCCAGACAGCTTCCGACCACCACATCTCCCACCAGTCCTTCTCTGTTTGTGAAGAGAAGGTCTAGCGGGGCACCACCCCTGGTAGGTTCACTGACCAGCTGCGTCAGGAAGCTATCTCCCACGCTCTCCAGAAACCTCCTAGACTGCTTTCTCTGTGCTGTGTTGTGTTTCCAGGATATGTCCGGGAAGTTGAAGTCCCCCACGAGGACAAGCGCCGACGATTTTGCAACTTCCGTCAGTTGCCTATAAAACTCCTCATCCGTCTCCTCATCCTGGTTCGGCGGTCTATAACAGACCCCGACCAGGATGCTAGCCTTGCCGGCCTTCCCGCGGATCCTAACCCACAGGGATTCAACCTTATCATTCCCAGCCTGGAGTTCCACAACATCAAAAGATTCTCTAATGTAGAGAGCCACGCCACCACCCCTTCTGTGCTGCCTGTCCCTCCTGAAGAGCCGATAGCCAGGCATTGCAGCACTCCAGTCGTGGGAGCGGTCCCACCATGTCTCCGTGATGGCAACCAAGTCGTAGCCTGCCTGCTGCACAATGGCTTCCAGCTCCTCCTGTTTGTTACCCATGCTGCGTGCATTAGTGTAGATGCACTTCAGCTGGGCCATCGCCTTCTTCCCCGGCCTAGCCATTGATTTCCCCGGCACAGCTCCAACAAGCCTTGTTTGAGCCCCGTCCCCCTTCTTACCTAGTTTAAAGCTCTCTCTATGAGCCCCGCCAGCTCCTGGCCTAGGATCCGTTTTCCCCTTGGAGATAGGGACCCATCTGGGGCCATCAGGCCGGGTGCCGAGTAAAGCTCCCCGTGGTGAAAAAACCCAAAATTTCTATGCTGGCACCAGCCTCTGAGCCACCTATTAACCACGTGAGCTTTCCGTGTCCTCTCCGTGCCTCTCCCTTCCCCTGTAGGGATAGACGAAAACACTACCTGCACTCCCGCTCCCTCCACCAATCGTCCCAGCCCCCTATAGTCCTGTTTGATGGCCCTGAGGCTTCTCTTTTCAACATCATCGCTGCCAGCCTGGACTATCAAAAGCGGGTAATAGTCAGAGGGGCGAACCAGGTTTGGAAGCTTCCTGGTAACGTCTCTGACCCTGGCCCCAGGGAGGCAGCAGACTTCCCTATGTGTGGGGTCAGGCCGACAAATAGGGCCCTCCGTTCCCCTGAGGAGGGAGTCGCCCACAACAATCACCCTTCTTTCTTTCTTGGTGGAGGCAGTCCTGAGGCGTGGAGTCAACTTCCTCACCTCAGGCATCCTCCCGGGTAGGCTTCCTACCTCATCCTCACCC
>SNRU01011888.1:0-20661 GCA_006130075.1 Branta canadensis | reverse complement strand
GCGCAGTCTGGGGGGGGGGGTCGCAGCATCTTCTTTTTGGTGCTTACGCGTTGTGCTCATGTTCAGGTGGGGGAAGTGAAGCGGCAAACAAGATAACTTGTGGTGGGATATTTCACAAAGTCTTTGTTCCTGCTCAAGGATGTTTATCCAACACCCCCTTCCTACTATCTGCCGGCCAATCCTCCCTTTCACTAAGGCAATTACATTGTACAACCTTATCTCCCTGCAGAGTCTCCAAATTCCTTGCAGATAATTAACAAATCCCCCTCCCCTGCTTGTCATCATATATCAAGGTTCTGCTATGATCAGGAAGCCTTATCCCGACCTTGTATAACTGCATGTTTCAAACTTGGATATTGCAACATCCTTATCCTTTTAATTGCCTTATACAATGAACAAATACATCTTATCCATTACAGGGCTGGCGGTATCAGGGAGGTATCGGTAACCACCAGGATATCCTAAGTTTTCTCCTGGGATGCCGTGTGCCTTGTGTTGGGTGGGCAGCGAGTGGGTCTTCACAGTAAAGGTAAGCCAGAGGATGCACGGGCTGATGGGAGCTCTGCAATGCCAGGACACACAGCGAGGCCACAGCACAAAGGTCTCAGAGGCCTTCAGTGAACAAGCGGAAAGGGCCAAGACTGGGTGACCAGGCAAGGGCTGGGGAATGGGGAGAGGTGGGCAGGGTCTGGTCTGGGCTGGGCAGTGCCCGGCAGAGGGCACCAGCAGCATCAGGAAGCGGTGGCAGCATGCAGGGGAGGGCTCCCAGCAGGGCTTGGTGCTGCAGAGCCAGGGCTGGGGAAGGAAGCCCAGAGCTGCAGGGGCAGGGGACAGGAGGTCGCTCGGGGCCCTTGCTGGCCTGTGCGGAGCAGGAAGGGGGCCCAGGGCATTCGTCACAATATGTGTGACTTTCCCTTACTCTGCGCATTGACCTGATGGGTCATTTCACATTTTTCACTTTCATATCCCTAGTTGGGAGGGGATGATTCCCCAAAGTGGTGCAACCTGATAGGTTCTGCCTCAGCCATTTGAAGTGTCCTGCTCTTGAGTCTTTCAGCCCGAGTTTCCCACGCATGACCCAGGATGGTAAATGGATGTTTAGGTGCCTACTAAGAAGGAGGGAGAGTGTCTTGGGATCCCAATGGCCATTTCAAATTTAAGTCTATCCCAAGAAACTGCTGAAGAAGGAATTTGCCTTGAAGGGGTTTCCTGTGCTGGGCTGGGTGTCAGTTTCAAGGAGAAAGACCACTGCCGGCAGTGGAGGTGCCCGGGAAACATCACCTGTCTCCACCTTATCCACCAACGGGCTCTGGTCTCCTGCAGGTCCTTTCACACAGCTTCCATTCCAGGGAATTACTCTAAATGCACCAGAGCCTCTGGAGGCCTAATGATTTACTTCAAAGCAGAACCAGGAAAGGTGATTTCAAGAAAATATTTCAAATGTGAGTAAACTACTCTGAAGACCTTGGCACTGGTTCTTTATGGTCAGACAGCAAAGCTCTGCCTCAGTACCCAGTATTTTCTTCAGGACTTAAGTCATAAAGCAACTACTCATTACCTCAAATGATTCAATCCCTTCCGTAAAATGTCACACAGTGTAGTTTCTCTCATGAAGAAATGGGCATTCTTCAGGGTGTATTTTCATCACAGAAAAAGAAATACTGGTGTTCACCTGTTCTCACCGCTTTGTCTATCATGGTGTGCTCGCTCATCTTCCAGGTACATCCACCCGTCTTGATTAAACAGTCCATGCTGAATGTCCTCTTCCCAGCTCCCTCTGTGGGCCTATGCACTTCCCATGGTTCTCCTGGCTTGCCCTCCCCTTCCTCCTGGATCACTCAGACCGCCCTCACCAACCCAGTTGCTGCTTTGAGCTTCAGGGAGTTGAAGCTTGCCCATCTATCTGCAGTCTGTCTAACTGTGTCCTTAGAAAGCTCATCATCATTTATCATGGAATTAATATCATATGGATTAATTCTAATCTTAACACTTACAAATTCCGGTCTATCAGTATAAAAGACTTCTTGTCCAGTCATCCTTTTGGGAACATAAACCCCACAGGAGGCATACAGGATGAGGAGCTTGCTTTGCTTTTGGAAACTTGCTGCATGTTTTCCTGTTATTTGTTTTGAAATAAGGAGAAACCCTTCTGCGCCTGTGTGCATCCAGGTCTCTAAGGCAAGCAGGAGGGAGCTGGTGCAAAGGAGCTGTAACATCCAGCTGCAGACTTCTGTGCCGAAGTCTGGTGGAAGGAGAAGTGATGCAAGCGCCAAAGAGAGAAACGTCAGGGCTGGGGTGGTGAGGAGCAAGGTTCTCCAAGCAGTGTCAGACCTCAAGAGTCTGCTTTTCCTCCCTATGCAGGTCTCCAAAGGAGACACCCTGGATCAATGTCAGTTAGAGAATAATGCTCCAAATTGAAATTCAACTAAACGCATCCTTTAAGAGGAGAAAAGGTTTTTTTTTCAGGTGCTTCTTGAAATCTTCCTCGTTAACTACACCATGAAAGCTCTCCAATATAGCTGAACAAGTCTTGAAGACTTGAAGAAAATTATGGGAGAGATATGTCTGCTTCGGATGTTCTGCAGTTTAATGAGTTCCATGGTGTATTTTGGTGCTCAGTCTATGAAGCTCAGGTACTGAGAGGAGAATGATGTAACCGCTTGAGAAGGTAAAGTCAGGAGGAAAAGTTGAAGTGACTTGGAGTATTAATGGGCCCCACTGAGGGCTGTTACTAATAAAGCCTCCCCAGGGACTTGTTAGGGCAGATCATTGGAGGCCATGATTGCAGACAGGCAAAGCACTGTGCTGAGAAAAGTCTTGGTTGGTTTTGGTGAAGCAGAAGGGCCAAGGCCTGACCCCAGCCACTAGGAGGGGAGATCCTGCACCCCCACGTCTGGCTCAGGGCTCTTCTTGGGATCTGTATGGTGTGATGGGCTTTGTGATGCCATGGGATGAGCAATGGTATGACACTTCCCAGCCTCTGCACAGGGTTCGAAAAAAGCAATGAGACCCCACTGCAATGAGTATAATATGTCTCCTCACAAGCTCTAGCCAAGGGGACAAAAATGTCAGGGCTGTTGGGGCCTTCCATTCCTGACAGCACCCACCTTTTTGTCCTCTCCAGGCTTTCTTACGCTGTCCCACACTTTGCCCTATTTCCTTGAAGTCTGCAGACACCCATCTCTGTCCACCACCTTGCTCCATCCCAGCGTTTCCATCATTTCACCAATGTCTCATCAACCCTCACTAGCTGTTCCTTGAAACACAAAGCCATGTTGTGATCACAGACACTCTTTCGGTGCCCTATGGCACCACAACATTATCATTTCAGGAACATTTTTTCCTCCTCGTAGCAATGCAAGCCTTCCAAGGGGCACTTCATGGCAGTTTTTCTCTCCTGCTCTTTCCTTCTACCAAAGAAAGCTCCATCAGGGTGGAAACCACTCCTGAAGTAGGCATCCCAACCCATCAGGCTCCTTGCGGCCTGTCAGACAAGCACACAGAAGTCACCTCACCAGCATCTTCCAAGGCCTGGGCCTGCTGCTGGCCTTGCAGCTTCTTTTGTAGACACAGCCAAGCCTTGTGCCTCCTGCTGTCCAGTCGTGGACTCAAGCAGAAGGGACAGGACAACCCCTGCGCGGGCCGTCTTTCTGTCTGGGTCCTCGTGGGGATGGAGGCAGAGGGGATCCCACAGTCAGCATGCCAAGCAGGGGCCTTCTGCTGGCCTAGCAGGGCCACTGGCAGATGTCAGCCCCAAAGTGCACATCCCAGGGAGAAGCCAAGGCTGACCTGCCACCTCCAGACACAAGGGACCTCACAGTCCCTTTGCGTGACACGTTCCTGCTGCTGCCCTATCAGCTGCAGAGACAGAAGTGACCTCCCAGTCCCTGCCCCAGTCCCATTCCTCCTGCTGGGGCAGGACATCCTGAGGCAGAGCTGACCTCTCTAGTCTCTTTGGGACTAGGGCTCACTTGTCTGGGTTAGAAATTTAGCAAATGTGTTGGTCTGCTTAGGGTATCAGGTCTTTGGTTAGGTTATGGGCAAGCTTTGTGGAATAGTTTTTTTTCTACGTCAGCCTAGAAGTCTAGGTTTAGTAGAGGATTTTAATGCTAGTGTTGAAGGTAGGGATAAGGGTGAGCACAAGAGCAAGGACAAGGGAATGGGCTATGGGCTGAGTTTTGCTTCATGGAATACTTTGAGTTCAAGCATTAGACTAGTGGATTCCTGTCAGGGTGCTGGAGCAACATTTAGGTTTAGGGATTTAGGTTACTCTTTAAAATTGGGTAACGGCCTTACATCAATGTTTTAGTTCAGTGTTAAAGCAGCATCAACATTACCTGAAGCCTCTTACTTCTACGAAATCATTGTAGAGGTTCACTCACCCTTCCCCCTCCCTCTCCAGGACGGGGGGAGAGAATTAGAAAGAAATGAAAACTTGTGGGTTGAGATAAATACAAAGGGTTTATTAGGACAGGAAATAAGGGATAATAATAATAATAGTAATAATAATAATAGTAATAATAATAATGTGTACAAACAAGTGATGCACAATGCAAATGCTCACCACCCACTGACTGACGCCCAGCCTATCCCCGAGCAGCCGGCCCCCCCACCCCGGCCAGTACACCCATAGTAATTCTTCAGCATGACACCAGATGGTATGGAACACCCCTGTGGCCAGTTGGGGTCAGCTGTCCTGGGTCTGTCCCCTCCCAGCTCCTGCTGCACCCCCAGCCTGCCTGCTGGCAGGACAGAGCGAGAAGCTGAAAAGTCCTTGGCCTGGTGTAAACACTGCTCTGCAACAATTAAAACATCAGCATGTTATCAGCGCTCTTCTCATCCTAATCCAAAACATAGCACCCTACCAGCTACTAGGAGGAAAATTAACTCTGTCCTAACTGAAACCAGGACAAATTCTATACCTAAAGGTCACAACTTGCCTGAGATTAACTTCAGTTTAACTAGAAAAGGGAGACAGACAGTTCCTTACTATGTAAACACTACAACTAGAATTAGTTTCTTCAGTGTGGCTTTCAGCTCCTGGTTCCTCATGCTGTAAATGAGGGGGTTCACTGCTGGAGGCACCACCGAGTACAGAAATGACACCATCAGGTCCAAGGATATGGAGGAGATGGAGGGGGCCTTCAGGTAGGCAAACGTGGCAGTGCTGAGAAAGAGGGAGACCACGGCCAGGTGAGGGAGGCACGTGGAAAAGGCTTTGTGCCAGCCCTGCTCAGAGGGCATCCTCAGCACTGCCCTGAAGATCTGCACATAGGACACCACAATGAAAACAAAGCAACCAAATGCTAAACATGCACTAACCACCAGAAGTCTAACTTCCTTTAGGTAGTCTGAACCTGAGCAGGAGAGCTTGAGGATCTGGGGGATTTCACAGAAGAACTGGTCCACAGCATTGCCTTGGCCTTGGCAGAGGGGCAGGGAAAATGTACTGGCCGTGTGCAGGACAGCATTGAGAAAGCCACTGCCCCAGGCAGCTGCTGCCATCTGGGCACAAGCTCTGCTGCCCACGAGGCTCCCGTAGTGCAGGGGCTTGCAGATGGCAACATAGCGGTCATAGGCCATGATGGTAAGAATAGAATATTCTGCTCATATAAAGAAGAGAAAGAAGAAGACCTGTGCAGCACATCCTTGATAGGAGATGGCCCTGGTGTCCCAGAGGGCATTGGCCATGGCTTTGGGGAGAGTGGTGGAGATGCAGCCCAGGTCGAGGAGGGCGAGGTTGAGGAGGAAGAAGTACATGGGGGTGTGGAGGCGGTGCTCGCAGGCTACGGCGGTGAGGATGAGGCCGTTGCCCAGGAGGGCAGCCAGGTAGATGCCCAGGAAGAGCGCGAAGTGCAGGAGCTGCAGCTCCCGCGTGTCTGCGAATGCCAGCAGGAGGAACTCGTTCACAGAGCTGCTGTTGGGCATTTGCTGTCTTTGGACACAGCTTTCTGTTGGAGAGGATAAGGCAGAAATAAGTTAGAAAAGGCTTCAATGAGGAAAACCTGTTCCATGTCTTAGAACACCCCCCAAGACGATCCCCTGTCTTGGCAGAAGAACCTGTATGAATCTCATTGCTTCCATGTGGATCCCTCAGTGCAATGCTTCATAATTCTCTGAGGAAAA
The DNA here is from genome assembly GCA_006130075.1 of Branta canadensis. Classification (NCBI taxonomy): domain Eukaryota; kingdom Metazoa; phylum Chordata; class Aves; order Anseriformes; family Anatidae; genus Branta; species Branta canadensis. The sequence continues at coordinate 14,535 of SNRU01011888.1, read as the reverse complement.
CCTGATGCAAGTCTTAGAGCACTCTCATTACAAGCCTCTCTCTTTGCAGGAGAACCTTTCTGCAGCTCTCCTGCTTGAGGTGTGGCTGGTGCTGGCTGAGAGTGGCACTGGGAGCAGGGGCTGCTGTGGGCTCCAGAGGAGTCCTTCCTGCTGTGCAGCAGGAGGGAAGCAGGAACATGGGGGAAACTCAACTCCATTCGACTTGTTGGTTGTTGCAAACAATGCATCCCAAAGCAGAGCTGTGCTGTAGGGAGATTTTGTTTGCTTTATTTTATCCCAGTAGCCCCTGTAATGCTTAGGATAGGTATTGGATGGTTGAATGCCCTCACATTCCCTGGACACTCCTGCTGATAGTTTATGGGAGTGTCCATTAGTGAAGACTGAGAAGAGCACTTCTGTCCACCAGTCCTGTCTCAGCTGCCTTGTGTCACCCCTCTCTGAGCTGCACTGTCATCCCATTCAGGTGTTTCCCTGAGAAGAAACAGGAGAATGCTGCTGAGGGAGAAGGGCCACAGCAAGCCAGACGGAGCTTGGGAGCTTCTCTTCTTTCCATGGCTGCAGGAGCTCCGGGGCATATGGCAGAGAGCCCGGCCTGGCCAGCCAGGGCAGGGTGTTCTGGGCTGACCGGGGGCAGCTGGCTTAGGGCACTCCGAGGGGCTTCTGCCAGACTTCCTCACCTCGCAGTGCAACCCAGCAGGACTCTCAAAGCCTACTGCATTGCCCACTGCCCTCCCAGAAACAAGACGCAGCAGGAGACCCTTCCAGGACGTGCAGCTGCATGGCCCTGCAGCCAGAGACGTACCTTGTCAAGGGCTGTGCAGATTTCTCCTGCAGGCAGCTCTCAGCATCCTCCCACTGCCAACTGTCTCCAAGCCCTCTCTCCTCTCTTGTCCCCGTGCCACCTGCGCTCAGAGCCCCCAGCCCTGCTGCGCTGTGCACAGGAGCTGCTCCTGGGCAGAGCTGTCTCTCTGCACCACGGCCCTCTTGCCACGAGCTCTCTCTGTCCCAGGAGCCCGGCCCAGCTCAGCACTAGACACCCAGCCCAAGGCCTTGGAATCCCCCCTCGGGGGGCTTTGGTGAGGAGCCCACGAACCTCAGGCACTGAGAGACAACTGAAGACATCTCTCAAGAAGTCCAAGTCAGAGGCAAGTTTCCTGCAGCGTCCCCCTGAGGGCCAGCCCTGACACAGCCTCCCTTGGAGCTTGTTAGAGCAGAGCATTGGAGGCAGTGAGGACAAGGAGACAAAGGCAGTGTGAAGGTGACACTGATATGTAGACAATGTGTGTTAGTTTCCAAGCACAAGGGCCCAGACAATAATGAATGATTTAAAATTTGAAAAGACAGAAAAGAAGGTTAAAATAGTCATAATAACAATAATAACAATAACAGGAATAACAATAATATGTACAAAGCAATTGATGCACCACGCAATTGCTGAGAATCCCCTCACCGATGCTCAACCTGTCCCTGAGCATTGGTCCCCCTGACCCTGGCCAGCCTGCAGCAGGATCTCTTGTGCACGTCCCTTGACCTTCATTTCTTTTAGTGCAAAATCAGCTTTCAGAGGAATTTGGAGTATTTTCTTCCCTTTCTCAAACACTTCCTCTGCTCTGTCACCCCACACAACGATGCCATCGATGTACTGCAGGTGTTCAGGAGCTTCCTCCTCTTCCAGGGCACTCTGGATCAGTCCATGGCAAATGGTAGGGCTGAGTTTCCTGCCCTGGGGCAGTCGATGCCATGTTGAAAGCAAGCTGTGACCTTCTCTCTGCTGCCAAAGGGATGGAGGTAAATGCAATAGCGACATCAGTTGTGGCAAAACGCTTGGGTGCCTTTGATCCCAGTTTGCATGGAAGCTCTACCGTGTCTGGCATGGCAGCACTCAGCACTGCATGACTTCCTTCAGGCCACAACAATCCTCTGTCAGCGGACTCGGTTGGTGCTCTACTGACTGAGGTGCACGGCTGTGGCAGTGATTGGCACCAGCTGTCCTTCAGCCCTCATCAACCCCACAACAGAAGGGTCCTGTGAGAGACCAAGGCAAGGTAGACAACAGCATCATGTCCTCCGTCTCCAAGGCAGCTGTGCCAAAAGCCCACCCATACCCTTTTGGGTCCTTGAAATATCCATCCTCTCCTGAAGCAGTCTCTTCCAAGGATGCACAGAGTCCGGGGCCAGTCCCAGCGGGGTGCTTTTGCCACTCCTTCCCACTTAGACTCACTTCAGCCTCCAGTACAGGTCAGGGTTGGGATCCCCCTGTCACTCCAGACATACAAATGGGTTCACCCCTCCACAGCTTGATGGCACTAGGGTACGCTGTGCAGTGGTGTCCACTGGAGCCTGAGACTTCTGGGGGCCTGATGTGCAAGGCCATCGAATCCACACAGTCCAATACAGCCGATTGTCCCCTTCCTCCCCCTGGCTGGAGGCAGGGCCCCTCTAGTCCTGCTCATAGTATTCCTTACTGTGTCTGCAGGACTGCCCGCTGGAAAGTGGAGCAGCAGTTCTCTAAGAACCCCTTTTAGGTATCGTTGTTCCTTGCTACTCACATACCTGTGCCTCTAGGGTTGAGGCAGATCTTCCATCCCACTTTCTCATGTCCTCTCCATGGTCACACAGGTGAAACCACAGGGTGACACATCGTGTGTCCCCACCATCTCTCCTTTCCTGCCCTCTGAGTCCAGGGAGGGGCCCCGTTTCTCCCAGTACCAGAGCAGCATAGGGATAGGGATCGCATGATTACTGATGCTCTTAGGACCTCTTCCTCTTCGTCCTCCTACTCACATGATGGCCCAGCTTTTCTGAAGCCTGCCTCATCTTCTTTCTCCTCTTTTCTTGTCTGGGTAGGAGTTTCTTCCCTTTCTTAAAAACAAACAAACAAACAAAGCAAAAAAATGACTTCCATATCCACTGTTTTTTCTTGCGTATAGGAGCAACTGATACAGACAAAGATTGGTTTTCTGGCCCAGACACAGGGCCCATAAAAGGAGCTGGAGTCGCTGCAGGGCATTTTGCAGATGCTGTAGTGGCTGCAGGGTCTGTCAGAGGGGTTGGAGTGGCTGCAGGACTTGTCACAGAGGTTGGAGTGGCATTGATTGTGGCTCTGTAAGCATAGGCCGAGACCAAGCACACTGCAGCGGTATGTGTCTCTTTGGAAATGCCAGGGTGATAACACCACTTTTCCAAGCATTTAACCAGTTGTTTTAGGATTCTGCACTTGCTCAGGGATGAAGTTCCAAAGCTTTGGAGGTGCCCCCTGCTCTAGGTGCCTGCCCAGATCCTCCCACAGTCTCTGCCATTCCTAACTATCCTGCGTCTGGACAATTATCTGGATGGCATGCATAAGTAGTTGTCTAAACTTATACAAGACCTGAATCACATTCAGGAGACCTAAAAAGAGGAACATGCTGGTTTGACCATCCCAAGGATATTCAAAACTTTGAAGAGTTGTTGTAACTAGCCTGGAGGAGAAGGGGGAGGTGCAGGAGAAAGGGAGAGTGAAGAAGTGGGGAAAGGCCTCCCCCACTGTCCATACCAGTTCCACCCAACCACCTCCTGCCCCACCCCGCATAGATTTACTCCCTGAGGAGAAAAGAAAAAAAGCGTAAAAGAGTGTAATTGTTAAGAGTTTCTAAGAGATGAAGAGATGGTTCCCGAGGTACAGAGGTGGCAATAATTTTATCCTATCAGAAGTCAGTTTTATCCAATACAGCAAAAGATTAACCTAAAACCTGCTCCCAGAATTGATGAACAGCCTGACATGGAAGACAGACAGTTAGCAATGTGCTATACAACACAATTCTGAAAAGAAGCACAACAGACCCCAGATCAAAAAGATCGACATTGTGATCAGCAATTGTTAAACTGACCTAATGCTTAGAACAACTCACTTTTAAAACGCTCTGGTCAGATCTGTCATCTCAACCTTTGTGCTCCGCGCTAGGCACCAAGAAGACTTGCTGTGGTTTGACCCAGCAGGCAGCTCAGCACTACAAAGCTATTCATCCACTGGGATGGAGGAGAGAACTGGGAGGAAAAAAAAAAAAAGAAAAAAAAGTTTATGGGTTGATATAAAAGCAGATTAATAGGACACAAAGGAAATAATAACAACAACAACAACAACAACATAATAATAGAATATATTTTTATTATTATTATTATAGACACGAATAGGCTAAGGAGATGATCTTTTTGTGTGCATATCAAAAGACAGAAAAGACGGGTGGCGGTGATTAATTGGAAAGTGTTGGACCTGAGCATGACAGAGACAGTATGGAATAAGCGGTGAATATTGTCCTAGTTTTTGCTGCAAAAGAGTAAATTTTTCTTCCTAGTAGCTGGTATGGTGCTGTGTTTCATATTTACAGAATTACAGAACAGTTTGGGTATGAAAGGACCTTAAAGATCACATCATTCCAACTCCCCTGGCATGGTCAGGGACAACTTCCACTAGACCAGGTTGCTCAAAGCCCCATCCAACCTGGGCTTGAACACCTCCAGGGATGGGGCATCCACAACTTCTCTGGGCAGCCTGTTCCTCCCCACCCTCTGAGTAAAGAACTTCTTTCTAATGTCTAATCTGAATCTACCCTCTTTCAGTTTAAACCATTACCCCTAGTCCTATCGCTGCTCTCTTTGATGCAGAGTCCCTCCCCAGCTTTCCTGTAGGCCCCTTTAGGTACTGGAAGGCCGCTGTAAGGTCTCCCCGGAGCCTTCTCTTCTCCAGGCTGAACAACCCCAACTCCCTCAGCCTGTCTTCATAGGAGAGGTGCTCCAGCCCCTTGATCATCCTCGTGGCCCTCCTCTGGACTCATTCTAATAGATCTGTCCTTACACAGGGGGCCCCAGAGCTGAACTTGAGGTTTGGCCTCACCAGGTCTGAGTTACAGAGGGACAATCATATCCCTCATCCTGCTGACCGTATTTCTGGTACAAGCCTGGATGCTGTTGGCCTTCTTGGCTACCTGAGCACACTGCTGGCTCATACTCAGCCAACTATCTACCATTATCCCCAGGGCCCTTATCACCAGGCAGCTGTCCAGCTTCTCTGCTCCCTGTATGGGTGAGGTTGTTGTTCCCCAAGAGCAGAACCCAGCACTTGGCCTTGTTGAACTTCATACAGTTGGCCTCAGCCCATGGGTGCAGCCTATCCAGATCCCTCTGCAGAGCCCTCCTACCCTCGAGCAGATCAACACTCTTTCTGAACTTGGTGTCACCTGCAAGCTTATTGAGGGTGCACTCGATCCCCTCGTCCAGATCACTGTTAAAGATATTGAAGAGAAGTGGCCCCAGTACTGGGCCCTGGGGGACGCCACTAGTGACTGGCCTCCAGTTGCCTTTGGCTCCATTCACCACAATGCTTTGGACTTGGAGACTCAGCCACTTTATAACCCAATGAAGTGTACGTCCATCCAGGCCTTGAGTTTCTCCGGGAGAATGCTTTGGGAAGTGGTTTCAAAAACCTTATTGAAGTCTAGGTAGCCAACATCCACAGCCTTTCCCTTGTCCACTGAGCACATCACCTTGTCATAGATTGAGATCTGACCTGTCAAGCAGGGCCTGCTTTGGTAAACTCATGCTGACTGGGCCTGATCACCTGGTTGTCCTGGAAGTGTTGCGTCATGGTACTCAAGATAATCTGCTCCATGAGTTTCCCTGGCACAGAGGTCACACTGACAGGCCTGTAGTTCCCCGGATCATCACAATCAGGGTGAGCCATTTGCGTGCAGACATTAACAGCTGACAGAATGCAGCATCTGTCCAGGGGAACCTAGAGAAACTGCAGGATTTGGCCTACAGAAACATCTTGACATTTAAAAGAAGGAGAGCCCAGTCCTGCACCAGAGGAAGAACAATAACCCCACACTTCAGGGCAGACTGGGACCCTGCTGAGTGAGCAGTGCCCAGGAGGAGGAGGGCCTGGGCACCACGAGGGATGCCATACGAGCAGTGGTGCTGCTCCCCAGGAACCAGGCCAGCTTCCTACAGAGCTGCCTTAAGAGGAGTATGGCAATCAAAAACATCTGACTTAACATACTCAGCTCAAATTCAGTGAGACACCACCACACAGTGGTCTACATGAGCAGGTAACAAGGTACAGGTCTGGGATTCCCTAGGACAGCGTGGTATGGAGAGGATCAAGGGTTCTATCAAGGCTGAGAGTCCCAACAGGACCCAGGGCTTTTTGTCCATGGCTCTGGCTGTTGTCTCTGCCACTGAGGCCTAGGAGGAGACAGCTTCTCGGTGAAGCACCAGGGCCTCATTGCCTCCTCGCCCCCACCCATGTACAGGCAGGGCTCGTACCATTCTCCTGCACTTGGCCATGCACATCCCCATCTCCTCCTGCCCCACGAAGAGCCCTGAGCAAGGTGTGAAGGGAAAGGATCTCCCTTCCCAGGGGCCAAGGTTCAAGGCCTGGTCCTTGTTCTTGCTGACACACACCCAGTTTCCCTACACATCAGTGTCACCTTCACATTGCCTTTGTCTCCTTGTCCTCATTGCCTCCAATGCTCTGCTCTAACGAGCTCCAAGGGAGGCTGTGTCAGTGCTGGCCCTCAGGGGGACACTGCAGGAAACTTGCCTCTGACTTGGACTTGTTGAGAGATGGCTTCAATTGTCTCTCAGTGCCTGAGGTTCGTGGGCTCGTCACGAAAGCCCCCCGAGGGGGGATTGCAATGCCTTGGGCTGGGCTTCTGGTGCTGAGCTGGGCCGGGCTCCTGGGCCCAAGGGGAGCTCGTGGCAAGAGGGCCCTGGTGCAGAGAGACAGCTCTGCCCAGGAGCAACTCCAATGCACAGTGCAGCACGGCTGGGGGTTCTGAGCGCAGCTGGTATGGGCAGAGGAGAGAAGGCGAGAGGGCTTGGAGGCAGTGAGGAGCGCAGCAACAGAGGGCAGCGTGTGACAGGACAGATCTGCAGGCTTTTGGCACCGTGAGTCTCTGGCAGCAGAACATGTAAATGGGATTTCCAAAGAGTTTTTCTGAAGCCAAAACATCTCATGGCGGATAGCATCTGACAGGACAGATCTCTCTCTTTCTCCAATATGAGGTAGACGCTGCCATTCCTCCTGGCTTTTCCACCTGGCTGTGCTGCTGCTGCTCTTGTTCCCAGGCTGCCTGGGGATGGGGGTTTCACCTTCCCATGGGGTGAGCCCTCGGGGTGCTTGGGGGAAGGGGAGTACGGGGACAGGGTGAGGGGTCTGGAGATGGGCACGCTGAGCCCTGATTCAGCAGTGTCCTGGTTCTTTTCAGGTGAACATGTAGTTATCCTGCAGCTCATAGACATGCCAGCAGAAGAGACCAGCCTTTTTTAACAGACTGGCTGCCCCACGGAAGGGCACTCTGCACTAAAGGGACAGTCCCTTTGTATCTGAGGATCGACAAGGTTTCACTTGGAGTGCAGAAGGAATGAAAATATAAAAAGAAACAGAAATTCTCACAGCCCTGCTATGCAGTTGGGTGACTTTGGAACAGCAATCTGGATAATCACTTGATATCAGGAGTGAATTTAATCAGGGATTACCACATGTTCCCCTTTCCTTTTTGTTATAGGTGAGGACTGATCACTACATCGACCACAGCAAAGTCCCCTTATTCCAGGGACACCCTCAGTCAGTGTCAGTTAAAACTCATGAAAGGGACCTGACCGATGTCTGCTTGAGAGGACAAAGCGGAATTAATTATTATCAGGTAATTCTGTACTATCTTACTGTGCTTTTGTTCTTTGGGCAGGACCCCATAACCAGAACCAGCAAATGGCCAACAGCAGCTCTGTGAGCGAGTTCCTCCTGCTGGCATTCGCAGACACGCGGCAGCTGCAGCTCCTGCACTTCGCACTCTTCCTGGGCATCTACCTGGCTGCCCTCCTGGGCAACGGCCTCATCCTCACCGCCGTAGCCTGTGACCACGGCCTCCACACCCCCATGTACTTCTTCCTCCTCAACCTCGCCCTCCTTGACCTGGGATCCATCTGCACCACTCTCCCCAAAGCCATGGCCAATGCCCTCTGGGACACCAGGGCCATCTCCTATCAAGGATGTGCTGCACAGGTCTTTTTCTTTGCCTTCTTGATCACAGCAGAATTTTATGTTCTCACCATCATGGCCTACGACCGCTATGTTGCCATCTGCAAGCCCCTGCACTACGGGAGCCTCGTGGGCAGCAGAGCTTGTGCCCAGATGGCAGCAGCTGCCTGGGGCAGTGGCTTCCTCAATGCTGTCCTGCACACGGCCACTACATTTTCCCTGCCCCTCTGCCAAGGCAATGCTGTGGACCAGTTCTTCTGTGAAATCCCCCAGATCCTCAAACTCTCCTGCTCTGATGCCTACCTCAGGGAATTTGGGGCACTTGTGTTTAATGTTTCTTTAGTATTTGGTTGTTTTATTTTCATTGTGGTGTCCTATGTGCAGATCTTCAGGGCAGTGCTGAGGATGCCCTCTGAGCAGGGCCGGCACAAAGCCTTTTCCACGTGCCTCCCTCACATGGCCGTGGTCTCCCTCTTTCTCAGCACTGCCATGTTTGCCTGCCTGAAGCCCCCCTCCATCTCTTCCCCATCCCTGGACCTGGTGGTGACAGTTCTGTACTCAGTGGTGCCTCCAGCAGTGAACCCCCTCATCTACAGCATGAGGAACAAGGAGCTTAAGCAAGCACTGTGGAAATTAATGACTAGATGTTTTTCAGAAGCAATAAATTTCCAGTCTAGCTCTACAGATGACTAATAATGTCAGTGACTACAAGAATAACTAATATTATATATATAATTATTTTTGTGTGTGTTTGTGTACTTATGAGTGTTTTCATTAAAAAGCCTTTCTTTGTTTTAATACGGCTGAAATTGCCCATTAAAATGATATGATTCATCTCATTTCTTTTACAGTATGTACCTGTCCAGTATAGTTCAGAGAGTCTGTACACGAGGAGACCATCTGTCTGTGAACACAAACAGAGTGAAGGAGCCTGCACTGCCTTCCTCGTGTGACGTCCTTCCTCTGAGAGCTGCTCTGGCTCTGCAGGGGCAGTGCCATGTGCAGGGCTGCAGAGGAAAAGAGTCCCATCCCAGCAGCACGGGCAGGGAGCACCAGCGTTTGGGGCATGCCGAGCTGCTCTCTTGCCACTGCCACCGTCTTGTGCTGAGCCCTGCTGGTGGGGTGAGGCCCGGCTGCTCCTGTAGCTTGGTGCCAGTGCTGCTGTGGGGCTGTGCTGGGACTGCAGGCAGGGACAGGCAGTGGGCACGGCAGTGGCACAGCTGGCCTGCGCTGCAGCACTTCCCTCCTAAGGGGGGATCTCCTCCAAGGTGGACTGAGCACAGCTCAAGGGCTCAATCTGCTGTGAGCAGGCAGAGGAGAGCTCTGCAGCCCCAGGGCACGCAGCAGCCCCAGCCAAGGAGTCTGGCGAGCGATTTCACTGCAAGGTCCCTCCTGCCCTAACACCTCCCAGAACTGGCACGGCACTGGCTCCTGTGTGTCAGAGAGGCTGGGAGCCCAGGAGCTGTGCCATGGGCTGGAAGGATCACAACCAGATCTCTTCTACGTCGGCAGATTCTGGCCCAAAGACGGGGTGTTTTGTAGGTGTGGTATTATGAGCTCAGTGGTGCCTCAGAAGCTCCAAGTCCAGTAGGAAGCTAATGGTGTTAAATGGCCTGTGAGGTGACTTTCTTCTGAAGCAGCTGACAGGTCATCCCTTGACTGCTGGCTGGGATCTGTGTCTTCAGGCTCACATCTGCTGGTCTCCATGATAGGACACCAGATGCATCTGCATTGCACACAGTTTGTGAGATCCTCTCTTCCTAAGTAGCTGGTAGGCCCCACAGAGGAAGAGGTCTTGAACAGGTCTTGTCATGTCAGAGGTTTCAGCATTTGCCTAATTCATCCTTCAGGGCTGCTTTCAGTTTTCTACACAGAGGGGGCCACTGACTCCCAGATGCCTGGGGTAACATAAAGCCTGCAGGAGGGCCTGGAAAAACTTACCCTGTGTCCATAGACACATTCTGGAACCAAAACTGAAGGTAGGAAGAACACTTTTGTGGTGCTGCAGAGCTGCTGGGCACATTGTGAATGATGCTTCTACAGCCTTTGTGTCCTTCCCCGTGCTGGCTTAGGAGCTGCTTCTTTCTCAGGAGCAGAGTAGCCCACAGAGGTGAGACAGATATTCTGAGTTCATGAAAGCGATCAGAAACCTGCCCCTACGAAGATGACTGCTATGGGGAAGTCAGGAGAAGCCTGGCCAGGAGAGATGTGAGATTTGGGGGAAGGGAAGAAGAGCTTGGCCAGCAGAAGCTAATGATTTTGGAGAGGTAAGAATAATCAGGTAATGTCGATCCTGCAGTAAAGCTGACTTAAAGCAGACATGTGAGACCCTTAGCCTATTTTAACCTGTAACATTAATACCTAAATCTAAATGCCACTCCACACCCTGACAGGAATCCACTGCTCTAAGTTTTGACCACAATATCAATTGAAGCCAAAATAAGTCCATTACCCCTTTCCATTACCTTATCTCTCTTGCTCACCCTTAACACTACCATTACAATTCTCTATTTAACCTTAGTCTTCTTGCAGACCTAAAGAAAAGGCTAAACCAAAGAGCTTGCACATACCCTAACCACAGATCTGACACCCCAAGCACAACACCAAACCCTCCCACTAGTCATTTGCTTAAGTTCTCACTCATTACCCTGATGGAGCTTTCTTTGGTAGTAGGAAAGTGCAGGAGAGAGAAACTCCTACAAAGTGCACCTTGGAAAAGTGTCACTGGTCACGAGGAGGAAGAAATGTCCCTCAAAGATCTGTTCTGTGGTGACAGAGGTCACCAAAAGAGAGTTTATGATCTGACCCAGGCTTTGCGTTCATCAAGGAACAGCCGATGAGGGTTGACAAGACATGGGTGAGATGATGGAAAGTCCTGGATGAGAGCAAGGTGGTGGACAGAGATGGGTGTCTGCAGACTTCAAGGAAATAGGACAAAGTGTGGGACAGCATAGGAAAGCCTGCAGAGGAGAAGGCAGAGGGTGCTGGCAAGAAGGGAAGGCCCCAACAGCCCTGACCTTTTTGTCCCTTTGGCTAGAGCTTCTGAGGAGACGAGATAGAGTCATTGCAATGGGGCCTCACTGCTTCCTTGACACCCTGTGCAGGGGTGGGGAGGTGTCCTAATGAAGTTCTTCTCATGGCATCGCACTGCCCACCACATCATACAGACCCCAAGAAGAGCCCTGAGCCACACGTGGGGGTGCAGGATCTCTCCTCCCAGTGGCTGGGGTCAGGCCTTGGCCCTTCTGCTTCACCAAAACCAACCAAGATTTTTCTCAGCACAGCGTTTTGCCTGTCTGCAATCATGGCCTCCAATTATCTGCCCTAACAAGTCCCTGGGGAGGCTTTGTTAGGAACAGCCCTCAGTGGGGCCCATTAATACTCCAAGTCACTTCAACTTTTCCTTCTGACTTTACTTTCTCAAGCAGTTGCATCATTCTCCTCTCAGTACCTGAGCTTCATAGACTGAGCACCAAAATACACCATGGAACTCATTAAAACACAGAATCTCCTAAGCAGCCATATCTCTCCCACAGTGTTCTTCAAGTCTTCAAGACTTGTAGAGCTAATTGGAGAGCTTTCATGGTATAGTTAAGGAGGAAGATTTCAAAGAGCATCTAATAGAAATCTTTCCTCATGTTAAAGGCTGAATTTTGTTGCATTTCAGTTTGAAACATCATTTTCCTAGAGATATTGGTCAAGGGTTACTGCTTTGCAGCCCTGCTGAGGCAGGAAGAGCAGGGGTTTTCCTATTTAAAAACATGCATCAGGAAATCATGCTGCTATTTTCAAAATAAAATAAAACAACCAAAGTTCAAGTTCCTCATTTTGTTGCCTCCAGTGAAGTTTACCTTCCAAAAAGGATGACTGTACATGATCTATTTTACACTGATTAATAGGAAATTTAAAATCATAGTGTTAATATTAATCCACATCATACTAATTCAATGAGAAATGATGAGTTTCTTGCAAAGGAAGCCATTAGACAGACTGCTGAGAGATGGGCGAGCTGGAACTCACTGAAACTCAAAGCAGCAACTGGGTTGGTGAGAGCGGTCTGAATGATCCAAGAGTGAGGGGAGGGCAAAGCAGGAGAACCATGGGAAGTGCATAGGTCCAGACAGGCAGCTGGCAAGGGGACATTCAGCACAGGCTCTGTGTCATGAAGACGGGTTTTGAGCCTGGAAGATGAGAGAGCACACCATGATAGACAAAGCGATGACAAGGCAAGTCCAGGTGAACTTCAGAATTTCTTCTCCTGCGATGAATATACATCCTGAAAACTAATATTTCTTCAGGATAGAAATTATCATTCACATGAGATATTTTACGGAAGGGATTGAATCATTTGAGCTGATGAGTAGTTGCTTTATTAGATAAGTAGTAAAAAATTACTGGTTATTCAGGCAGAGCTTTGCTGTGTGACCATAAGCATAACCAGGGAAAACCTCCTGTGGCCCCGTTGTGTTTGAGGCACTTCCTGAACCGGCAGATGTCAGAAAAAAAATGCAGGAGACCAGAGCCCGTTGGGAAAATCAGGTGGAGCCAGGTGGGGTTCCCAGGGCACCTCCACTGCCAGCAGTGGTCTTTGTCCCTGTAACTGCAGCTCAGCCCAGCACAGGAAACCCCTTCAAAGACAACCCTCTTCTTCTGTTGGTTCCTGGGATTGACCTAGATGTGAAATGGCCATTGGAAACCCATGATACATTCCCTTATTCCTACTAGACACTTCAACATCCGCTTACCTTCCTGGGTCATCTCTAGCAAATTCAGGCTGAAAAACTCATGTATAGCATGCTTCAAATGGCTGAGGCAGAACCCATCAGCTTGCCCCACTTTGGAAATAGTCCCCGTCCAACCAGGGATATGAAAGTGAAAAATGTGAAATGACCCGTCAGGTCAATGCACAGAGTAAGGGAAAGTCACACATATTGTGCTGGAGTGTCAGAAGGCAAAACGAATTGCACTGTACATCAGAATAATCAAGGAGACCTAATCCAGTTCATCTGTGAGATAAAGCAGAGTGAAGGACGCTGAGTTGTGTCCTAACATGAAGAAGGATGTACATCACTGGTGAAGGAGCTGTCTTTCTGTGCCATCACCAATGCAAATTACACAAGAACTACATCCAATAAAGGTAAACTGTCCCACCTTGGCCCTGTCACACCATGGGGCAGCAGAGGGACCGTTTTCAGTTTCAGCCTCTTCTTCAGAGAGGCTTTGCCCTCTCCCTGTGCACCACGGCGCAGAGCCTGGCCCTGGACACTCCACAGCCACCTTGCAGGTTGTGGCAGGCTGCAGTGAGGGGACGAATGCCCTGGGCCCCCTCCCTGCTCTGCCCAGGCCAGCAAGGGCCCCGAGCGGCCTCGTGTCCCCTGCCCCTGCAGCTCTGGGCTCCCTTCCCCAGCCCTGGCTCTGCAGCACCAAGCCCTGCTGGGAGCCCTCCCCTGCATGCTGCCACCGCTCCCTGACGCTGCTGCTGCCCTCTGCCGGGCACTGCCCAGCCCAGCCCAGCCCCTGACCACCTCTCCCCACCTCCCGCACCTCTCCCCAGCCCAGCAGCCCAGCCTGGGCTGGCCCCAGGGCAGTGCCCACCGCAGGCTGCTGCAGGGCTCTGGGCACGGCCAGCACAGCCCCAGCCCCTCGCAAGGCACCGCAGCTGCTGGCACAAAGGCGGCTCTGGGCCTCCCCAGCAGCCCCCGCGCTGGGGCCAGCCACGGCTCAGGAGATGGAGGGCCGTGAAGCTGCAGGAGCCCTGCTCTGCTGCCTGGGACATCCCCAGCACAGAGTGCCTGTGCCCCGCAGGGCCAGCCCCGCTACACAGCCCAGCACAAGAGGCCTGGCCCAGGCACAGAGCAGCTCCAGATTCCTCTCCAGGATGCCATTTGCCATCAGACCCAGCACCACTGGGACAGTCCCAAGCAGATAATTCAAGGGCCAGGTACTGTTTGCTGGGCCATAGGCAAGCAAGAAGGCAGCTCCCAGTGCAGCCCTTGGTCCTTCACTGATCACTCTGGGGTTCTGATCCCTTGTGAGGCCCAGAAAAGCAAGAGGTCTGTTCAGGAAGCAGCTCCTTGGGTGTATTCCTGAAACCAGGTTTGCAAGAGTTGTGCAGAGACATTGAAGAGATGCCAATGTAGAGATAAGAGGACTGTCACCGACATACATGAGATCTCAGGGCTTATCCGAATACAAGAAGCACAATGTGGAAGCCAGAAGAGAGCAGCAGTTGAAAGGCCACGTCCAGCTGCTGGCCATGGCCATGGCTCCAGGGAAGCAGCAGCCCCGACGCGAAGGCAGCAGAGAGGCAGAGCCCAGCGGGCAGTGAGGGGCAGCCGCGATGGCCAGCGGGGCTGCTCCTCCCTGTGGCAGCTGGGCTCTGGGCCCTGAGCCCCCCCTGTGTGCTGGGGCTGCTCCCCCAGCTCCAGACAAGGGAAGAAATGGAAGCTGAGACCTATGAAGTTCGCAAGGTTTCCTCAGTAGGTGTAGGTACACAGGAAGCTGGCTTCTATAGG
>SNRU01011887.1:0-20701 GCA_006130075.1 Branta canadensis | reverse complement strand
AGGGGACAATCGGGTGTATTGGACTCTGAGGAGTATTGGCCTGGCACATCAAACCCAAGAGTTAACTGTACTGGAGGCTGAAGTGAGCCTAACTGGGAAGGAGTGGTAAAAGCAACCCATTGGGACTGGCCTGGAGGCTCTGCGCAACGTTGGCACAGACTAAAACAGGAGAGTGTACTGGATGGACTTTGGGCATGACTCCCTTGGAGACGGAGGTCATCAAACAGTTGTCTACCTTGCCCACTCTCTCACAGGACCCTTCTGCTGTGCAGGTGCTGATGGCCAATGAGCAGCAGGTGCCAATCGTTACCACAACAGCGCACCTGAGGCAGTATTGCACTAGCAAAGACTCCCTGATTCCCATGCATGAGCTGGTTCATTGACTGCAGAGCCAAGGAGTGATCAGCAACACTTGCTCACCCTTTAGTAGTCCCATATGGACAGTGCAAAATTCTAATGTTGAGTGGAAGATAACGGTGGGATTCTGTGCCTGAATGAAGTCACACCACCGCTGAGTGCTGCTGTGCTGGGCATGCTAGAAGTTCATTCAGTACGAACTGCAGTCAGAAGCAGCCAAGCGCTGTGCCACAATTAATACTGCTAATGCATTTTTCTCCATCCCTTTGGCAGCAGTGTGAAGGCCACACTTTGCTTGCACTTGGAGGGGCGTCCTGTTCACCTGGAATTGACTGCGCCAGGGGTAGAAACTCAGCCCTACCATTTGCCATGGGCTGATCCAGACTGCCCTGGAACACAGGGAAGCTCCTGAACACCTCCAGTACATTGATGTCGTCATCACATGGGGCAACCCAGCTCAAGAAGTATTTGAGAAAGGGAAGAAAATAGCTTTAATAGTACAAATCACACTTCTAAAACCAGTCACTCCCCTGTTCAGAGAGGAGCAGTCGGTGATGCCTTCAGTCTGCTTCAGACACCGCACCCCAGCAGAGACCCTGCTGCCTTCGGGAGCTGTCAGCCCTGAGGCCATGGGGACACCTCGAGGGAGCCCAATGGCACAGAGCAAGAGATGCCATGGTCGGGTGCTGTGCTGCTGAGCTCGGCATGGCTCCTGGGCCCAAGGGGAGCTCGTGGTAAGCGGGCAGCGCTGCAGAGAGACAGCTCTGCCCAGGAGCAGCTGCTCTGCACAGCGCAGCAGGGCTGGGGGCTCTGACCACAGGTGGCACGGGGACAGGAGAGAAGGAGAGAGGGCTTGGAGGCAGTGAGGAGCGCAGCAACAGAGGGCAGCGTGTGGCAGGAGAGATCTGCAGGCCCTTGGCACCGTGAGTCTCTGGCAGCAGGAACATGCAAATGGGATTTCCAAAGAGTTTTTCTGAAGCCGACAGATCTCATGGCGGATAGCATCTGACAGGATAGATCATTCTGTTTTTCCAATGTGAAGTAGACGCTGCTATTCCTCCTGGCTTTTCCACCTGGCCGTGCTGCTGCTGCTCTTGTTCCCAGGCTGCCTGGGGATGGGAGTTTCACCTGCCCATAGAGTGAGCCCTCGGGGTGCTTGGGGGAAGGGGAGTACGGGGACAGGGTGAGGGGTCTGGCGATGGGCACTTGGAGCCTGGATTCTTCTGCCCTCAACAGTGTCCAGGTTCTTCTCAGGGCAACCTCTGAAGGCAATTGTCCTGCAGCTCAAAGAGATGCCACCACAGCTGAGATGCCATCACTGATGGACAGACTGGCTGTTGTCTCTATGGGACGCTCTGCACTAAAGGGACAGTCTCTTTGCCTCTGAAGATCCACAAGTTTTTACCTGGAGTGCAGCAGAATGCCCAGGATTTCTGCCTTAGAATCACTCCTCAGGTGTGGTGGGGCAGCTAGAAAAAAAAATACAAAACAATTAAATAACTAAATGTCCACACCTCTGTTCTGCAGTTGAGTGAACTAGGAGCAAAATTGGGGAAATCTCTTTGATATCAGCAGTAAAGGGAATCTGAGACTACCCCATGTTATTACCATGTTACTACCATGTTACTACCTCTGGCTGTAGTGCAGGACTGATTCTTGCATTGCCCACAGATGAGTCCCCTGCTCCCAGAGACACTCTCAAACAGAATCGATGAAAGAGACCTTCAAAATATCTGCCTGGAAATTGGCAATTTTTGGTGATTTTAGGTGAAAAATGGAAAGAGTTTTCCTCTGATATGCCAGTGGTACATTATCACTGCCTTTCTCCTCCTTGTACAGGACCTCATGACCAGAATTAGCAGATGTCCAACAGCAGCTCTGTGAGCGAGTTCCTCCTGCTGGCATTCGCAGACACGCGGGAGCTGCAGCTCCTGCACTTCGCGCTCTTCCTGGGCATCTACCTGGCTGCCCTCCTGGGCAACGGCCTCATCCTCACCGCCGTAGCCTGCAACCACCGCTTCCACACCCCAAGGACTTCTTCCTCCTCAACCTCGCCCTCCTCGACCTGGGCTGCATCTCCACCACTCTGCCCAAAGCCATGGCCAATGCCCTCTGGGACACCAGGGCCATCTCCTATCAAGGATGTGCTGCACAGGTCTTTTTCTTTCTCTTCTTTATATCAGCAGAACTTTATGTTCTCACCATCATGGCCTACAACCGCCACGCTGCCATCTGCAAGCCCCTGCACTACGGGAGCCTCGTGGGCAGCAGAGCTTGTGCCCAGATGGCAGCAGCTGCCTGGGGCAGTGGCTTTCTCAATGCTGTCCTGCACACGGCCACTACCTTTTCCCTGTCCCTCTGCCAAGGCAATGCTGTGGACCAGTTCTTCTGTGAAATCCCCCAGATCCTCAAGCTCTCCTGCTCAGACACCTACCTCAGGGAAGTTTGGGCACTTGTGATTAGTGTTTCTTTAGTCTTTGGTTGTTTTGTTTTCATTGTGCTGTGCTATGTGCAGATCTTCAGGGCAGTGCTGAGGATGCCCTCTGAGCAGGGCCGGCACAAAGCTTTTTCCACGTGCCTCCCTCACATGGCCGTGGTCTCCCTGTTTGTCAGCACTGCCACGTTTGCCTACATGAAGCCCCCTCTATCTCCTCACCATCCTTGGACTTGCTTGTGGCAGTTTTATATGTAGTAGTACCTCCAGCAGTGAACCCCCTCGTCTACAGCATGAGGAACCAGGACCTGAAAGCCACACTGAAGAAACTGATTCTAGTGGTAATATTTACGTAGCAATGAATTGACCGTCTCACTTCTCTAGTTTTATTCAAGTTAATCTCAGGCAATTCTTGACCTTTAGGTACGTATTCTTTAAAATTCTGTTTGCAGATAAGTATTTGCTTTCATTCCTCTTTTCCAGATGACCAACCCTCTGTGTGACCCAGAGGCTTTCTCTGAATGTGTTTATTCCTAAATCACACCTGGCCTCTGTTGTGGCATCTTCTTAGTAAAATGAAGTTGCTCAGTGCTCAGGGCTCTTCTTCCCAAACTGGAGTGCAGAACTGACCTCTCTAGTCTCTTTGGGACTAGGGATCACTTTTCTGGGTTAGAAATTTAGCAAATGTGTTGTTCAGCTTACGGTGTCAGGTCTGTGGTTAGGTTATGGGAAAGCTTTGTGGAATAATTTTTTGTTCTACATCTGCCTAGACGTCTAGGTTTAATAAAGGATTTTTATGCTAATGTTGAAGGCCCTGGTCATGGTGAGCACAAGAGTAAAGGCAAGGGAAAGGGCTATGGGCTGAGTTTCGCTTCATGGAATACTTTGAGTTCAAGCATTAGACTAGTGGATTCCTGTCAGGGTGTTGGAGTAGCATTTAGGTTTCGGGATTTAGGTTACTCTTTAAAATTTGGTAACTGCCTTACATCAATGTTTTAATTCAGTGTTAAAGCAGCATCAACATTACCTGAAGCCTCTTACCTCTATGAAATCATTGTAGAGGTTCGCTCACCCTTCCACCTTCCTCTCTAGGACTGGGGGAGAGAATTAGAAAGAAATGAAAACTTGTGGGTTGAGCTAAATAGAAAGAGTTTATTAGGACTGGAAAGAAAGGATACTAATACTAATACTGATATTAATACTAATACTAATAATGTGTACGAAACAGTTCTTCTGTGAAATCCCCCAGATCCTCAAGCTCTCCTGCTCAGACACCTACCTCAGGGAAGCTGGGCTTACTGCAATCACCTTATGTTTAGGTGTCATTTTTCCACGTGCCTCCCTCACCTGGCCGTGGTCTCTATAACTGTTAGCACTGGCTTGTTTGCCTACCTGAAGCCTCCCTCCATCACCTCCCAATCCCTGGACCTGGTGCTGTCTTTTCTGTACTCGGTGGTGCCTCCACTAGTGAACTCCCTCATCTACAGCATGAAGAACAAGGAGCTCAAAGATGCAGTGAGGAAAATATTTCTATACATACTTCTTCATCATCAATAATGACTTCATTATTGTGATTATTACGATATCATTTTTGTCATTAAACTTATTATCGAAATGTAATATGAGAAATAATCCTAACAAGACTACCTGGTTATTTGGGAAACTAATAGATCGATTTCTTAAAGTATATTTTTATTAATAATTTAACAATATTTTATATTGATAGAAATAATGT
Source organism: Branta canadensis (assembly GCA_006130075.1). Lineage (NCBI taxonomy): Eukaryota > Metazoa > Chordata > Aves > Anseriformes > Anatidae > Branta > Branta canadensis. The sequence continues at coordinate 16,175 of SNRU01011887.1, read as the reverse complement.
TATTCTTGTCCTCCTGCATACCAGGTTTTAAAATTATTTTTAACCAGGCAGAGAATCATGTAAGCATAGAATGACCTGGGCTGGAAAAGACCTGAAAGATCATTGTCCTATCGTTATCTACCTGAATAAAGAGTCCTTCTCCATCCACTTTATAAGACCCCTTTAAGGACTGAAAGTCTGCAATGACATCACCCCGGAGCCTTCTCTTCTGGTAGGCTGAACAGCCCCAACATTCTCAGCCTTTCTTCATTGGACAGGTGCTCCAGCCCCTTAATCGTCTTCGTGGCCTTCCTCTGGACAAGCTCTAACAGCCCACACCCTTCTTGTGCTGGGGGCTCCAGACCTGGATGCAGGACTCCAAGTGGGGCCTCACAAGGACAGAGCAGAGGGGGACAATCACCTGCCTCCACCTGCTGGCACTCCTCTCCTGATGCAGCCCAGGATGCACTTGGCCTTCTGGGCTACAAGCGCACATTCCTGGCTCATGTTGAGCATTTCACGCAGCAGAACCCCCAAGTCCTTCCCTGCAGGGCTGCTCTCAATGAGTTCTTCTCCAAGCCTATCCCCATGTCTGGGATTTCCCCGGCCCACGTGCAGCACCTTGCACTTGGACTTGTTGACCCTCCTTAGGTTAACATGGGCCCAAATTTCAAGCTTGTCCAGGACCCTTTGGATGGCATCCCTTCCTCTGTTGCATCAACTACACCACTCGGCTTGGTGTCATCTGCACACTTGCTGAGGGTGCACTCTACCCCACTGTCCCTGTCATTGACAAAGATATTAAACAGTACCAGTCCCAGGATAGACCCCTGAGGGACACCACTCATCACCAGCCTCCACTTGGACATAGAGCCGTTGACCACCACACTCTGGGTGTGACCTTCAAGCCAACTCCTTAGCCACTCAATGGTCCACCCATCAAATGCGCATCTCTACAATTTGGAGACCAGAATGTCATGGTGTACTGTGACAACACAATTCCAAGTAGATGGAATTGTAGATGGACCAGGTTGGTCAGGCACGATTTACCCTTCCGTGAAGCCATGCTGGCTGTCTCGGATCACTTCTTTCTCTTGCATGTGCATTGGCATTGATTCCAGGAGGATCTTTTCCGTGATCTTGCCAGGCACAGAAGTGAGGCTCACCATTCTGTAGTTCCCTGGGTCCTCCTTTCTACCCTTAATCAAAAGGGGAATGATGTTTTCCATTTTACCAGTCACTAGGGACTTCACCCGACTGCCAGGACTCTTCAAATATGATGGAGAGAGGCTTGGCAACTACATCAGCCAGTTCCCTCAGGACCCTGGGATACAAATCATTAGACTCCATAGACTTGTACTTGTTGAGTTTCATCAGGTGTTCCCAAACCTGATCTTCACTCACAGCAGGTGGGACTTTGCCCCCCAGCCTCCATCTGTGGGTTCAGGGAAATGAAAGACTTGGGAAACCTGACTGGCAGGGAAGACTGAGGAGAAGACGTTGTTGAGTCCCTCAGCCTTCTCCATGTCTGTCATTACCAGTTCACCCTTCTCATCCACCAGAGGAGGAACACTCTGCTTGGCCTTTCTTTTCTGAGCAATGTATCTGTAGAATCTCTTCCTGTTATTCTTTGCTTCACTTGATAAGCTCAGTTCCATCCGTGCCTTGGCTTTCCTTATCCTATCCCTGCACATCCGAAACAAATCGATGCATGAGGGCCTGGAAAAAGGAACTGTGGACCATAGAAGCCATTCTGGAAACAAAACTTGTAGGTAGGAAGCGCAGTTTTATTGAGGTGCAGAGCTGATGGGCACCTTGTGCAGGATGATCCTAAAGACCTTTGTGCCCTTTTCCCTCCTGATTACAATGCCACTTCTATCTCAGGAATGGAGTAGCCAGCAGAAGTTAGACAGATACTCTGGGATCAAGAATGTCATCAGAAAGCTGATCCCAAGAAGACAGGAGGACATCAGGAGCAGCCTGGACAAGAGAGATTCGAGATTTCATGGTGGGAAGAAGAGCTTGGCCAGCAGAAATTAATGATTTCGTAAAGCTAAGACAGTTCATGTAATGTTGATGCTGTGCTAGCACTGACTTAAAACTCACATGTATGGCCCTTACCTCACTTGAACCAGGGATATTCATCCCTAAACCTAAAAGCTACTACAACACTCTGACAGGAATCCATTTTCTCTCTTCGTAACCCTGAAGCCTTCCCTTAACACTAGCATTAAAATGCTCTATTTAACCCTATACTTCTTGGCAGACCTAAACAAAACCCTAAACCACAGAGCTTGTCCATACCTTAACCACAGACCTGACACCACAAGCAGAGCACCAAAGACTCCCCTTAAAACTCTGCTTAATCTCTAACCAAAAAAGTGAAAAACAGGTATGGAGGGGGCTCTGTAGGTCAGCTACGTTTCCCCTAGGTCAGCTCTGCCTCAGGATCTCCTGCCCCAGCAGGAAGAATGTGTCTGGGGCAGTGACTGGGAGGTCACTTCTGTCTCTGCAGCTGATAGGGCAGCAGCAGGAATGTGTCATGCAAAGGGACTGTGAGGTCCCTTGTGTCTGGAGGTGGCAGGTCACCCTTGGCTTCTCCCTGGGATGTGCACTTTGGGGCTGACATCTGCCAGTGGCCCTGCTAGGCCAGCAGAAGGCCCCTGCTTGGCATGCTGCCTGTGGGATCCCCTCTGCCTCCATCCCCAGGAGGACCCAGACAGAAAGAAGGCCCGCACAGGGGTTGTCCTGTCCCTTCTGCTTGAGTCCACGACTGGACAGCAGGAGGCCCAAGGCTTGGCTGTGTCTAGCCAAGAAGCTGCAAGGCCAGCAGCAGGCCCAGGCCTTGGGAGATGCTGGTGAGGTGACTTCTGTCTGCTTGGCTGACAGGCCACAAGGAGCCTGATGGGTTGAGATGCCATCATCAACCCATCCTTGAGCAAGGAGGTCAAGGATGCCTTGATGAAACTTACGACTAGGTGTGTTTAAGAATCAATAAATTTCCCTTCTCTTTTTCCATGTAACACAATATCAACTATAACAGAAACAAGAAATCTGTAAATTTTTGTTGCTGTTGATGTTTGTTAATATTCCAGGATTTTCTTTTTTTTGCCCATGTTCCCCGGTAAATTATCTTTATTTGTCCCTTTTCTATTTCTGTCTGGTTGTGTTGTATTTGCAGCTCAGAGATTCTGTATACGAGGAACTCGCGTCTCTGTGAACATAAACAAAATAAAGGAGCCCGCACTGCCTTCCTTGTCCGATGTCCCACCTGTGAGACCTGGTCTGGCTCTGCAGATCCCTCCTAAGGGGGGATCTCCTCCAGGCACTGCCTGAAGGCTGAGGCCTTCCTGCAAAGCTGCTGTCAAGGTCAAGCCCCAGGAAGAGGCTCCAAAGGAGCACGATGCTTTGCTTCTTTCCACACGTGCTTGGTGTGGTGAGAGCAGAGACCCAGCATGGACCATGAGGGATTTGGGGCTGGTTCAGAGGTTCCCTGTTAGTTGCCAGTGCCCTTGAGTTGATGAATGTTCCCAATTCCTAGGCACTGGGGCTCTACGGCACACGATGGGGCTGATGGCTGATAGCACCTCCCAGGACTGCAAGTAACGGGCTCCTGTGTCTCTGAGAGGCTGGGAGTCCAGCATCAGCGCCACGGGCTTGAAGGATCACAACCTGCTCACATCTCCCTGGGCAGGTCCTGGGCCAAAAAGGGGGTGTTTTGTAGGTGTGGTATTATGAGGTAAGTGTTGCCTCAGAAATTCCTAACCCAGTTCTATGCGAGTATCTGTAAAGCGGATTGTGAGTTGAGCTCTTTCTGAAGCAGCCGACAGGTCATCCCTTGGCTCCTGGCTAGGATCAGTGCCTTTAGGCTCACATCTGCCAGGGTCCATGATAGGACAGCAGAAGACACCTGCTTTGCACACAGTTTGTGAGATCCTCTCTTCCTAAGTATTGGGTAGGCCCGGTAAAGGAAGAGGTCTTGGACAGGGGTCGTCATGTCAGAGGTTTTGGCTTTTGCCTAAAGTCATCCTTCAGGCCTGCTTTCAGGTCTCTACAAAGAGGTGGCCACTGCCTCCAAGATGCCAGGGGCAAAGTGAAGCATGCATGAGGGCCTGGGAGAAGTTACCCTGGATCCATAGGAGCCATTCTAGATCCAAAAGCTGGAGGCAGAAGCACAATTCCAGGGTGGTGCAGAGCTGCTGGGCACATTGTGCAGGGTGCTCCTACAGCCTTTGTGTCCTTCTCCGTGCTGGCTTGGGAGCTGCTTCTTTCTCAGGAGCAGAGTAGCCAACTGAGGTGAGACAGATACTCTGAGTTCATGAAAGCCATCACAAAGCTGCCTCTAAGAAGATGACTGATATGGGGAAGTCAGAAGAAGCCTGGCCAGGAGAGATGTGAGATCTGGGGGAGGGAAGAGGAGCTTGGCCAGCAGAAGCTAATGATTTTGGAGAGGTAAGAATGCTCAGGTGATGTTGATCCTGCAGTAAAGCTGACTTAAAGCAGTCATGTGAGGCCCTTACCCTATTTTAACCTGTAACATTAATACCTAAACCTAAATGCCACTCCACACCCTGACAGGAATCCACTGCTCTAAGTTTTGACCACAATATCCCTTGAGCCAAAATTAGTCCATAACCCCTTTCCATTACCTTAACTCTCATGCTCATCCTTAACACAAGCATTAAAATGTTCAATTTAACCCAAGCCTTCTTGCAGACCTAAACAAAACGCTAAACCAAAGAGCTTGCACATACCCTAACCACAGACCTGACACCCCAAGCACAACTCCAAACCCTCCCACTCAATATTTCCTTAAGCTCTCACCCAGAAAGGTTCGCCGTAGTCCCTAATTAAATACATGAACAACTAACATCCTAACCCTGTCATCCGAAAGCTGATCCCAATAAGATATGGGGAGGTCAGGAGCAGCCTGGACAAGAGAGATGTGAGATTTTGGGGTGGGAAGAAGAGCTTGGCCAGCAGAAATTAATGATTTCGTAGAGGTAAGAGGGGTCATGTAATGTTGATGCTGCGGTAACACTGACTTAAAACAGTTATGTATGGCCCTTACCTTACTTGAACCAGGAATTTTAATCCCTAAACCTAAATCCTACTCCAACACTCTGACAGGAATCCATTTCTCTAATGCTTGAACTCAAAGTATCACTTAAAGGAAAACTCAGCTCTTTCCCTTACCTTTACTCTCTCGCTCACACTGATCCCTTCCCTTAATACTAGTGTTAAAATGCTCTGTTTAACCCTTGACTTCGTGGCAGACTTGAAAAAACAAACAAACAAACAAACAAAAAAAAAACCCATAAACAACAGATCTTACCTAACCACAGACCTGATACCCACAGAAGAACACCAAACCTTCCCAGTAAAGTTTCGTTCACTCTCTTACACAGAAAGGTGAGCCATAGTTGCTTGGGAACCCTGCCACTATAACTTTGCTTAAATTCTAACCCAGAAATTGAAAATCAAGTCCCTAGGGGACAAGAGAGAGTCCTGTCCTGTCCCTTCTGCTTGAGTCCAGGACTGGACAGCAGGAGGCACAAGGCTTGGCTGTGTCTAGCCAAGAAGCTGCAAGGCCAGCAGCAGGCCCAGGGCTTGCAAGGTGCTGGTGAGGTGACTTCTGTCTGCTTGGCTGACAGGCCGCAAGGAGCCTGATGGGTTGGGATGCTTGCTTCAGGAGTGATTTCCACCCTGATGGAGCTTTCTTTGTTAGTAGGGAAGAGCAGGAGAGAAAAAAGTGCCACAAAGTGCACCTTGGAAGGGTGGCACTGGCCACAAGGAGGAAGAGATGTCCCTCAAAGGGTTGTGCTGTGGTGACAGAGGTTACCTAAAGGGAGTTTATGATCAGACCCAGGCTTTGTGTTCATCAAGGAACAGCTGGTGAGGGTTGATGAGACACTGGTGACGTGATGGAAATGCTGGGATGAGAGCAAGGTGGTGAACAGAGATGGGTGTCTGCAGGCTTCAAGGAAATAGGGCAAAATGTGGAACAGCGTACGAAAACCTGCAGAGGAGAGGAAGGACACACAAGGAAGGCAGTGCAGGCTCCTTCACTTTGTTTATGTTCACAGACAGACGGGCTCCTCGTGTCCAGAATCTCTGGGCTGTAAACAAAACACAGACAAAAATAGAAAAGGGACAAACAATGACATTTTATTGGGAAACGTGAGCAAAATTATAGCTAAGAAAATCCTGTAACACTAATTAACAACAACAACAACAACAGCAAAAAAGATATATTTTTTCCGTCATAATCGACATAATGTGTTACATGGAAAATTAGAGGGGCAATGCACTGATTCTTAAACACATCTTTTCATCAGTTTCAACAAGGCATGTTTGAGCTCCTGGTTCCTCATGCTGTAGATGAGGGGGTTCAGTGCTGGAGGCACCACCGAGTACAGAACTGCCACCACCAGGTCCAGGGATGCGGAGGAGATGGAGGGGGGCTTCAGGTAGGCAAACATGGCAGTGCTGACAAACAGGGAGACCACGGCCAGGTGAGGGAGGCACGTGGAAAAGGCTTTGTGCCGGCCCTGCTCAGAGGGCATCCTCAGCACGGCCCTGAAGATCTGCACATAGGACAACACAATGAAAACAAAACAGCCAAAAGCTAAAGAAACACTACACACAAGTGCCCCAACTTCCCTGAGGTAGGCATCTGAGCAGGAGAGCTTGAGGATCTGGGGGATCTCACAGAAGAACTGGTCCACAGCATTGCCTTGGCAGAGGGGAAGGGAAAATGTAGTGGCCGTGTGCAGGACAGCATTGAGAAAGCCACTGCCCCAGGCAGCTGCTGCCATCTGGGCACAAGCTCTGCTGCCCACGAGGCTCCCGTAGTGCAGGGGCTTGCAGATGGCAGCGTAGCGGTCATAGGCCATGATGGTGAGAATGGAATATTCTGCTGACATCAAAAATACAAACAGAAAGACCTGTGCAGCACACCCTTGGTAGGAGATGGCCCTGGTGTCCCAGAGGGCATTGGCCATGGCTTTGGGGAGGGTGGTGGAGATGGATCCGAGGTCGAGGAGGGCGAGGTTGAGGAGGAAGAAGTACATGGGGGTGTGGAGGCGGTAGTCGCAGGCGACGGCGGTGAGGATGAGGCCGTTGCCCAGGAGGGCAGCCAGGTAGATGCCCAGGAAGAGCGCGAAGTGCAGGAGCTGCAGCTCCCACGTGTCTGTGAATGCCAGCAGGAGGAACTCTCTCACAGAGCTGCAGTTGGGCATTTCCTGCTTCTGGGCATGGGGTCCTGCCCAAGGAGCAAAAGCGCAGTAAGATAATACAGAATTACCTGAGAATAACTAATCCTGTTTTGTCCTCTCAAGCAGACATCGGTCAGGTCCCTTTCATGAGTTTTAACTGACACTGACTGAGGGTGTCCCTGGAGTAAGGGGACTTTGCTGTGGTTAATGTAGTAACCAGTCCTCGCCTATAACAATAAGAAAAGGGGAACATGTGGTAATCCCTGATTAAATTCACTCCTGATATCAAGTGATTATCCACATTGCTCTTCCAAATTCACCCAACTGAATAGCAGGGCTGTGAGAATAACTTTTTTTTTTTTATATATATTTTCATTCCTTCTGTATTGCAAGTGAAACCTTGTTGATCCTCAGATAAAAAGGGACTGTCCCTTTAGTACAGACTGCCCTTCCGAGGGGACAGCCAGTCTGTCAAAAAAGGCTGGTCTCTTCTGCTGGCATGTCTATGAGCAGCAGGATAACTACATGTTCACCTGAAAAGAACCAGGACACTGCTGAATCAGGGCTCCAAGTGCCCATCTCCAGACCCCTCACCCTGTCCCCGTACTCCCCTTCCCCCAAGCACCCCGACGGCTCACTCCATGGACATGTGAAACCCCCATCCCCAGGCAGCCTGGAAATAAGACCAGCAGCAGCACGGCCAGGTGGAGAAGCCAGGAGGAATGGCAGCGTCTACTTCATATTGGAGAAACAGAGAGATCTATCCTGTCAGATGCATCAGGCATCGGATGTGCCAGCTGTAGAAGACACCTCTGTTAACCCCACCTTTATGGCCCTGCTGCCAGAGACTCACAGTGCCAAGGGCCTGCAGATCTGTCCTGCCACACGCTGCCCTCTGTTGCTGCGCTCCTCACTGCCTCCAAGCCCTCTCTCCTTCTCTCCTGTCCCCGTGCCAGCTGCGGTCAGAGCCCCCAGCCCTGCTGCGCTGTGCACAGGAGCTGCTCCTGGGCACAGCTGTCTCTCTGCACCATGGCCCTCTTGCCACGAGCTCTCTCTGTCCCAGGAGCCCGGCCCAGCTCAGCACCAGACGCCCAGCCCAAGGCATTGCAATCCCCCCTCGGGGGGCTTTGCTGAGGAGCCCATGAACCTCAGGCACTGAGAGACAATTGAAGACATCTCTCCAGAAGTCCAAGTCAGAGGCAAGTTTCCTGCAGTGTCCCCCTGAGGGCCAGCACTGACACAGCCTCCCTTGGAGCTCGTTAGAGCAGAGAATTGGAGGCAGTGAGGACAAGGAGACAAAGGCAGTGTGAAGGTGACACTGATGTGTAGACAAAGTGTATTTGTTTCAACTAGCACAAGGGCCCAGACAATAATGAATGATTTCAAATTTGAAAAGACAGAAAAGGAAGTTAAAATAGTAATAATAATAATAATATTAATAATAGTAATAGTAATATGTAAAAACCAAATGATGCACTGTGCAATTGTTGAGAAGCCCCATCTCTTGTGCACGTCCCTTGACCTTCATTTCTTTTAGTGCAAAATCAGCTTTCAGAGGAATTTGGAGTATTTTCTTCCCTTTCTCAAACACTTCCTCTGCTCTGTCACCCCACACAACGATGCCATCGATGTACTGCAGGTGTTCAGGAGCTTCCTCCTCTTCCAGGGCACTCTGGATCAGTCCATGGCAAATGGGAGGGCTGAGTTTCCTGCCCTGGGGCAGTTGATGCCAGGTTGAAAGCAAGCTGTGGCCTTCTCTCTGCTGGCAAACACATGGAGAAAAATGCATTAGCGATACCAGTTGTGGCAAAACGCTTGGGTGCCTTTGATCCCAGTTTGCATGGAAGCTCTACCGTGTCCGGCATGGCAGCACCCAGCACTGCATGACTTCCTTCAGGCCACGACAATCCTCTGTCAGCGGACTCAGTGGGTGCTCTACTGACTCAGGTGCACGGCTGTGGCAGTGATTGGCACCAGCTGTCCTTCAGCCCTCATCAACCCCACAACAGAAGGGTCCTGTGAGAGACCAGGGCAAGGTAGACAACAGCATCATGTCCTCCGTCTCCAAGGCAGCTGTGCCAAAAGCCCACCCATACCCTTTTGGGTCCTTGAAATATCTCTCCTCTCCTGAAGCAGTCTCTTCCAAGGATGCACACAGTCCGGGGCCAGTCCCAGCGGGGTGCTTTTGCCACTCCTTCCCACTTAAGACTCACTTCAGCCTCCAGTACAGGTCAGGGTTGGGATCCCCCTGTCACTCCAGACATACAAATGGGTTCACCCCTCCACAGCTTGATGGCACTAGGGTACGCTGTGCAGTGGTGTCCACTGGAGCCTGAGACTTCTGGGGGCCTGACGTGCAAGGCCATCGAATCCACACAGTCCAATACAGCCGATTGTCCCCTTCCTCCCCCTGGCTGGAGGCAGGGCCCCTCTAGTCCTGCTCATAGTATTCCTTACTGTGTCTGCAGGACTGCCCGCTGGAAAGTGGAGCAGCAGTTCTCTAAGAACCCCTTTTAGTGACTGTTGTTCCTTGCCACTCACATACCTGTGCCTCTAGGGTTGAGGCAGATCTTCCATCCCACTTTCTCATGTCCTCTCCATGGTCACACAGGTGAAACCACAGGGTGACACATCATGTGTACCCACCATCTCTCCTTTCCTGCCCTCTAAGTCCAGGGAGGGGCCCCGTTTCTCCCAGCACCAGAGCAGCATAGGGATAGGGATCGCGTGATTACTGCTGCTCTTAGGACCTCTTCCTCTTCGTCCTCCTACTCACATGATGGCCCAGCTTTTCTGAAGCCTGCCTCATCTTCTTTCTCCTCCTTTCTTGGCTAAGTAGGAGTTTCTTTCCTTTCTTAAAAAAAAACAACTGACTTCCATATCCACTGTTTTTTCTTCCATATAGGAGCAACTGATACAGACACAGGTTGCTTCTCTGGTCCAGACACAGGGACCATAAAAGGAGCTGGAGTTGCTGCAGGGCATTTTGCAGATGCTGTAGTGGCTGCAGGGTCTGTCAGAGGGGTTGGAGTGGCTGCAGGGCTTGTCACAGAGGTTGGAGTAGCATTGATTGTGGCTCTGTAAACATAGGCCGAGACCCAGCACACTGCAGTGGTATGTGTCTCTTTGGAAATGCCAAGGTGATAACACCACTTTTTCAAGCATTTCACAGTTTTTTAGGATTCTGCACTTTCTCAGGGATGATGTTCCAAAGCTTTGGAGGTGCCCCCTGCTCTAGGTGCCTGCCCAGATCCTCCCACAGTCTCGGCCACTCCTCACTCTCCTGCCTCTGGATAGATCTCTGGATGGCATGTTTAAGTAGTTGTCTAAACTTATACAAGACCTGAATCACATTCAGGAGACCTAAAAAGAGGAACATGCTGGTTTGACCATCCCAAGGATATTCAAAGCTTTTAAGAGCTATTGTAATTAGCCTGGAGGAGAAGGGGGAGGTGCAGGAGAAAAGGAGAGTGAAGAAGTGGGGAAAGGCCTCCCCCACTGTCCATACCACTTCCACCCCCCCACCTCCTGCCCCACCCCGCATAGATTTACTCCCTGAGGATAAAAGGCAAAAAGGGTAAAAGAATGTAATTATTAAGAGTTTCTAAGAGACGAAGAGATGGTTCCCGAGGTACAGAGGTGGCAATAACTTTATCCTATCAGAAGTCAGTTTTATCCAATACAGCAAAAGTTTAACCTTAAACCTGCTCCCAGAATTGATGAACAGCATGACATGGAAGACAGACAGTTAGCAATGTGCTATACAACACAATTCTGAAAAGAAGCACAACAGACCCCAGATCAAAAAGATCGACATTTTGATCAGCAACCGTTAAACTGACCTAATGCTTAGAACAATTCACTTTTAAAACACTCTGTTCGGATCTGTCATCTCAACCTTTGTGCTCCACGCTAGGCACCAAGAAGACTTGCTGTGGTTTGACCCGGCAGGCAGCTCAGCACTACAAAACTCTTCATCCAGTGGGATGGAGGAGAGAACTGGGAGGAAAAAAAAAAAGAAAAAAAAGTTTATGGGTTGATATAAAAGCAGATTAAGAGGACACAAAGGAAATAATAATAACAATAACAACAACAACAACATAATAATAATAATAGAATATATTTTTATTGTTATTATTATAGACACGAATAGGCTAAGGAAGTGATATTTTTGTGTGCATATCAAAAGACAGAAAAGACAGGTGGTGGTGATTAATTGGAAAGTGTTGGACCTGAGCATGATAGAGACAGTATGGAATAAGCGGTGAATATTGTCCTAGTTTTTGCTGCAAAAGAGTTAATTTTTCTTCCTAGTAGCTGGTATGGTGCTGTGTTTCATATTTACAGAATTACAGAACAGTTTGGGTATGAAAGGACCTTAAAGATCACATCATTCCAACTCCCCTGCCCTGGGCAGGGACACCTTCCACTAGACCAGGTTGCTCAAAGCCCCATCCAACCTGGCCTTGAACACCTCCAGGGATGGGGCATCCACAGCTTCTCTGGGCAGCCTGTTCCTCCCCACCCTCTGAGTAAAGAACTTCTTTCTAATGTCTAATCTGAATCTACCCTCTTTCAGTTTAAACCATTACCCCTAGTCCTATCGCTGCTCTCTTTGATGAAGAGTCCCTCCCCAACTTTCCTGTAGGCCCCTTTAGGTACTGGAAGGCCACTGTAAGGTCTCCCCGGAGCCTTCTCTTCTCCAGGCTGAACAACCCCAACTCCCTCAGCCTGTCTTGAGAGGAGAGGTGCTCCAGCCCCTTGATCATCCTCGTGGCCCTCCTCTGGACTCGTTTCAATAGATCTGTGTCCTTACACAGGGGGCCCCAGAGCTGAACTTGAGGTTTGGCCTCACCAGGTCTGAGTTACAGAGGGACAATCATATCCCTCACCTTGCTGACCGTGTTTCTGGTACAAGCCAGGATTCTGTTGGCCTTCTTGGCCACCTCAGCACCCTGCTGGCTCATACTCGGCCAACTATCTACCACTATCCCCAGGGCCCTTATCACCAGGCAGCTGTCCGGCTTCTCTGCTCCCTGTATGGGTGGGGTTGTTGTTCCCCAAGAGCAGGACCCAGCACTTGGCCTTGTTGAACCTCAGAGAGTTGGCCTCAGCCCATGGGTGCAGCCTATCCAGATCCCTCTGCAGAGCCCTCCTACCCTCGAGCAGATCAACACTCTTTCTGAACTTGGTGTCACCTGCAAGCTTACTGAGGGTGCGCTCGATCCCCTCGTCCAGATCACTGTTAAAGATATTGAAGAGAACTGGCCCCAGTACTGGGCCCTGGGGGACGCCACTAGTGACTGGCCTCCAGTTGCCTTTGGCTCCGTTCACCACAATGCTTTGGACTTGGAGACTCAGCCAGTTTTTAACGCAATGAAGTGTACGTCCATCCAGGCCTTGAGTTTCTCCGGGAGAATGTTTTGGGAAGTGGTTTCAAAAACCTTATTGAAGTCTAGGTAGCCAACATCCACAGCCTTTCCCTTGTCCACTGAGCACATCACCTTGTCATAGATTGAGATCTGACTTGTCAAGCAGGGCCTGCTTTGGTAAATTCATGCTGACTGGGCCTGATCACCTGGTTGTCCTGGAAGTGTTGCGTGATGGTACTCAAGATAATCTGCTCCATGAGTTTCCCTGGCACAGAGGTCACACTGACAGGCCTGTAGTTCCCCGGATCATCACAATCAGGGTGAGCCATCTGCCTGCAGACATTAACAGCTGACAGAATGCAGCAACTGTCCAGGGGAACCTTGAGAAACTGCAGGATTTTGCCTACAGAAACCTCTTGACAGTCACAGGAAGAGTGAGGTCGTGCAATGGAGAAGGACAACCCCACACATCAGGGCAGACTGGGACCCTGCTGAGTGAGCAGTGCCCAGGAGGAGGAGGGCCTGGGCACCACGACGGATGCCATACGAGCAGTGGTGCTGCTCACCAGGAACCAGGCCAGCTTCCTACAGAGCTGCCTTACGAGGAGCCTGGCCACCAAGAAGATCTGAGTTATCAGACACAGCTCAGATCCGGTGTAACAACACACGGACAAATATCTACATCCATCAGGGAAAGATGTGCAGCTTTGAGAGTGCCTAAGTTAGCCTGTTGTGGACAGCAACACCAAAGGGATAAGGGTCTGCAGCCAGCAGAGAAAGAGGTGCAGGTCTGAGAGTGCCTAGGAGAGCCTGGTGTGGAAAGGATTAAGGACTGTGACAAGGCTGAGAGTCCCAAGAGGACCCAGGGGTTTGGGTCCAAGGCTCTGGCTGTTGTCTCTGCCACTGAGGCCTAGGAGGAGACAGCTTATCGGGAAAGCACCAGGGCCTCATTGCCTCCTCGCCCCCACCCATGAACCAGGCAGGGCTTGTACCATTCTCCTGCACATTCCAGGAAGAGCCCTGAGCAGTGTGTGAAGGGAAAGGATCTCCCTTCCCAAGGGCTGGTGGTAAAGGCCTGGCCCTTGTGCTTGGCCAAACACATCCAGATTTTCTACGTATCAGTGTGCCCTGACATTGTCTTTCTCTATTTGTCCTCACTGCCTCCAATGCTCTGCTCTAACAAGCTCCAAGGGAGGCTGTGTCAGGGCTGGCCCTCAGGGGGACACTGCAGGAAACTTGCCTCTGACTTGGACTTGTTGACAGATGTCTTCAATTGTCTCTCAGTGCCTGAGGTTCATGGGCTCCTCACCAAAGCCCCCCGAGGGGGGATTCCAATGCCTTGGGCTGGGCGTCTGGTGCTGAGCTGGGCTGGGCTCGTGGGACAGAGAGAGCTCGTGGCAAGAGGGCCCTGGTGCAGAGAGACAGCTCTGCCCAGGAGCAGCTCCTGTGCACAGCGCAGCAGGGCTGGGGGCTCTGACCGCAGGTGGCACGGGGAGAGGAGAGAAGGAGAGAGGGCTTGGAGGCAGTTGGCAGTGGGAGGATGCTGAGAGCTGCCTGCAGGAGAAATCTGCACAGCCCTTGACAAGGTACGTCTCTGGCTGCAGGGCCATGCAGCTGCACGTCCTGGAAGGGTCTCCTGCTGGGTCTTGTTTGTGGGAGGGCAGTGGGCAATGCAGTAGGCTTTGGGAGTCCTTCTGGATGGCACTGCGAGGTGAGGAAGTCTGGCAGAAGCCCCTTGGAGTGCCCTAGGCCAGGTGCCCCCGGTCAGCCCAGAACACCCTGCCCTGGCTGGCCAGGCCGGGCTCTCTGCCAGCTGCCCCGGAGCTCCTGCACCCATGGAGGTGCCCCTTGGAAGGGCCCTGTTGGTAGCAGGGTGCTGCAGGGCTGCAATGAGTACACCCGCATGGGATGGAATCTGTGAGCACGGGCAGGGGGAAAGAAGAGGTGGGTGCAGAGCAGCAGCTTGAGGCAGCTCTCAGAGGGGTGACACTGGGCAGCTGCGAACAGGCTGGTGGGCAGAGCTCCTCTGCTCAGTCTTAAGAGTTTCCCCCATGTTCCTGCCTCCCTCCTGCTGCACAGCAGGAAGGACTCCTCTGGAGCCCACAGCAGCCCCTGCTCCCAGTGCCACTCTCAGCCAGCACCAGCTGCAGCTCAAGCAAGAGAGCTGCAGAAAGGGTCTCCTTCAAAGAGAGAGGCTTGGGCTGGGGGGTGCTCTCAGAGACCCAATAACTTTAAACTTTTTAAACTTTCTTCTGCCTTTTCCTCTTTAACAGAAAAGCATGTCTAAAGCTATCAAATGCCCAACAGCAGCTCTGTGAGCGAGTTCCTCCTGCTGACATTTGCAGACACGCGGGAGCTGCAGCTCCTGCACTTCGGGCTCTTCCTGGGCATCTACCTGGCTGCCCTCCTGGGCAACGGCCTCATCCTCACCGCCGTAGCCTGTGACCACCGCCTCCACACACCCATGTACTTCCTCCTCCTCAACCTCGCCCTCCTCGACCTGGGATCCATCTCCACCATCCTCCCCAAAGCCATGGCCAATGCCCTCTGGGACACCAGGGCCATCTCCTATCAAGGGTGTGCTGCACAGGTCTTTTTCTTTATCTTCTTCATATCAGCGGAATATTATACTCTTACTGTCATGTCCTACGACCGCTACGTTGCCATCTGCAAGCCCCTGCATTACGGGAGCCTCGTGGGCAGCAGAGCTTGTGCCCAGATGGCAGCAGCTGCCTGGGGCAGTGGCTTCCTCTATTCTGTCCTGCACACAGCCATTACCTTTTCCCTGCCCCTCTGCCAAGGCAATGCTGTGGACCAGTTCTTCTGTGAAATCCCCCAGATCCTCAAGCTCTCCTGCTCAGATGCCTACCTCAGGGAAGTTGGGACACTTGTGTGTAGTGTTTCTTTAGTCTTTGGTTGTTTTGTTTTCATTGTGTTGTCCTATGTGCAGATCTTCAGGGCAGTGCTGAGGATGCCCTCTGAGCAGGGCCGGCACAAAGCCTTTTCCACGTGCCTCCCTCACCTGGCCGTGGTCTCCCTGTTTGTCAGCACTGTCATGTTTGCCTACCTGAAGCCCCCCTCCATCTCTTCCCCATTCATGGACCTGTTTGTGGCAGTTCTGTACTCAGTGGTGCCTCCAGCACTGAACCCCCTCATCTACAGCATGAGGAACAAGGAGCTCAAGAATGCGCTGTGGAAATTAATGACTAGATGTGTTTCAGAAGCAATAAATTTCCATTCTAGCTCTACAGATGACTAATAATGTCAGTGACTACAAGAACAGCTAATATTATAAATACTATTATTTTTGTGTGTGTTTGTGTACTTATGAGTGTTTTCATTACAGGTGTTTCTTTCTTTTAATACGGCTGAAATTGCCCATTAAAATGATATGATTCATCTCATTTCTTTTACAGTACGTACCTGTCCAGTATAGTTCAGAGAGTCTGTACACGAGGAGCCCTTCTCTCTGTGAACATAAACAAAGTGAAGGAGCCTGCACGGCTTTCTTCGTGTGACGTCCTTCCTCTGAGAGCTGCTCTGGCTCTGCAGGGGCAGTGCCATGTGCAGGGCTGCAGAGGAAAAGAGTCCCATCCCAGCAGCACGG
>SNRU01011886.1:0-20747 GCA_006130075.1 Branta canadensis | reverse complement strand
TTTATTTTATTTTATTTTATTTTATTTTATTTTATTTTATTTTATTTCATTTTATTTCATTTTATTTTATTTTATTTCATTTTATTTCATTTCATTTTATTTCATTTTATTTCATTTTATTTTAATTTTTGCATATGGTGACCCCATATTAGTAGAGCAAGTTCACTTGCTGCATAATCCAACCCCAAGCTGCTATTTCTTAGGCCACCTGGAAGATTTTAGAGCCCCCACAAAATTAAAACAGATCTACAGGCTTTCTCCTGGCTTTGGACAATGATGGATTGCTTTGAAAAAGACAGGGAACATAATATAGGTTATGCTATTTTCTTTAGAGAGAGATGAGAAATAAAGGGTGCTGCTTTAGGACTGAGGTGATGTACATTAAAGAAAAGGAAGGATTACTACTCTCCCTAGCTGTAAAATTCCTGGGCTTAAATCCAGACTGTGAGGTTTCTGCCTGTGAACCTGTAAAACTGTTCAGTATTGGAGTCTTTAAATAAAGATAGGACAACGTATTTTATCTTATACAGTGTAAGACAATATATGACGACATATGTGCAGATATATATAAAACATGTTATTTATATTTTGATATATGTACTCATGTATACATGTAGATACAAACATGTATATTTCTTGCTTACAGCTGATATACTCTCTCATTATTTCAAAGAACATCATTCTTCTAGTCCTCTTGAAATCTGTAAGTACTTCAGAAATTTTTACACTCTGATGATATCTGTGCAGCTCTTACTGGCATTGAGTTAGAATGTGTTGTCCACAGACACTGTGTCTGCTTAAAGATTATAAATTCTGAAAGAATATTTTAACTTTCTTTCTACCACAGGATCAGCAATTTTTAATTTATTAAACATAAAGAAATTCAACTTTTCTTTTAAACCTGAAAACACATGGAATTTCTAATATAAAGTTGTGTTCCACATTTTTGACTATTTTTGTGATTCTGTTGGTCGGTTATTTTTCCTACTTTCATCTCTGCTCTCACACTTTCTGTGTTTTCCTTAGCAATATTTATTTCTGAAAGAAATCTACGTAGCTTGTCGATTCAGATTGTCATTGTATCAAGAGGAAACAAATAGTCAAGTTTTTCTACTTGGCTTTCATAAAACAAGAAAGAATGTGAAAACAGAAGATTGAATCTGTGCCACAGATTAAGCTCTTTTTCAACATGTAGATGTCCTGAAGCAGTGCCTTGCACAAGAACTGGAAGATATTGCGATTTGATGATTTTCTGATGGACTCAGCAGAAGCCATCAAACCATGGCCTGGAATCAGACTATTCCAAAGCCATTCCAGGCTGAACTGTATGGAATTCTATAGTGCAGTAGCTACACTCATATTAGGTAATTAGTAACCTGAGCTAGCTTGTATAAATCTAGTTTGAGTTTGCACTACAGTGAAGTCTCAGAGTCATAGGCATACAGGAGCTAAATTTCCTAAAAAACAAACAAAAAAAAAAGTAAAAATGCAAGATTAGGAAATTACAGAAGTGTGCAAATTTGATATGAATTTTGAAAGCAAAATGATTTTGAGTTTCAATCTATGGTTACATATAAAACCGTTAGGTTGAGACATTTCCATAAGCTGGAGGGAAAGGATGCCACTCAGAGGGACCTTGACAGGCTTAAGAGGTGGGCCAGTGAGAACATCATGAAGTTCAACAAGGCCAAGTGCAAGGTCCTGCATCTGGGCCAAGGCAATCCCAAGCACAAATACAGGCTGGGCAGAGAATGGATTGAGAGCAGCTCTAAGAAGGACCCAGGGGTTCTGGTTGATAAGGAGGTCAACATGAGTCAACACTGTGTGCTTGCAGCCTAGAAGCCAACAGTATCCTGGGCTTCATCAAAAGAAGCATGGCCAGCAGGTTGAGGGAGGTGGTTCTCCCCCTCTACTCTGCTCTCATGAGACCCCACCTAGAGCACTGCTTTCAGCTTTGGGGCCTCCAGCACTAGAAGAACATGATCATATCCCCCTGGTTGAAGAAGCTTGGCTTAGAGGTTATTTAGGCAAGCTAGACACCCACAGATCTATTGCCCCTGATGGGATGCACCCAAGGATGCTGAGGTTGTTGGCAGATGTGATTACTGGGCTGATTTCCATCATCTATCAGTGGTCATGGTCATCTGGAGAGGTCCCAGATGACTGGAGACTTGCTAATGTGATGCCCATCTATAATAAAAGTCGTAAGGAGGACCCGGGAAACTACAGGCCTGTCAGCCTGACCTTTGTGCAAGGAAAGGTGCTGGAACAGGTCATCTTGAATGCAGTCACAGAGCATATTCGGGACAACTGGGGGATCAGGCCCAGTCAGCATGGGTTCATGAACGGCAAGTCCTGCCTGACCCAACTCATCTCCTTCTATGACCAGGTGTGGTGGATTTACCTTGCTAGGCAGCTGAACTCCACCACAACCGCTCTCTCACTCCCCCTCCTCAGAAGAGGAGGGGAAGAAGAAAAGGAAAGAAACTACTCACTGTTTGAGATGAGGATAATTTAATTAAAGGAAAAATAATTATTAAGGGAAAATTATTATTAAATAATTTAACTAAAAGGAAAAGGGAAATGGGAAAGGGGAAAAACAAAACAAAACAAAAACAAAACAAAACAAAAACAAGCAAAGGTTGTGTGGAAATGCAGAGGAAATAAGTTACTCTCCACTTCCCACCGATGAGCAATGCTTGACCATGTCCTTGAAGCAGGGCCTCAACACATGTTACCATTGTTCGGGAGGACAGACATTTTCACAATGAGAACCCACCCCTCCCCTCTTCTTCCTTTTTCCACCTTTTATTGCTGAATGTGACGTCATATGGCATGGAATATCCCTTTGGTTGGTTTAGGTGAGCTGCCCTAGTGATGTTGCTTCCTCACCTCTTGCCCATCCCCAGCCTGCTGCTCTGGGGGGGTTAGAGGGAGTCCTGATGCTGTGCCAATATTGCTCAGCAGTAGACACAACACTGACGTGATACCAATGCTGTTCTAGCTACAGGTGCAGAGCAAAGCACTGTATGGGCTGCTGCAGGGAAAGTTAACTCCATCCCAGCCAGACCTAGTACACCAGGTGACCCACCTGGTGGATGAGGGAAAGGCTGTTGATGTAGTCTACCTAGAATTCAGCAAAGCTTTTGACATGGTCTCCCACAGTATTCTTCTGGAGAAGCTGGCAGCCCATGGCTTGGACAGGTACACTCTTTGCTGGGTTAAAATCTGTCTGGAAGGCCAGGCCCAGAGAGTGGTGGAGAATGGAGTGAAATGCAGCTGGCGACTGGTCACCAGTGGTATTCCCCAGGGGTCAGTACTGGGGCCTATCCTCTTTAATATCCTTATTGATGATTTGGATGAAGAAATTGAATGCATCTTCAGTAAGTTTGCAGATGATGCCAAGTTGGGGGAAAGTGTCAATCTGCCAGAGGGTAGGAAGGCCCTAAACAGGGACCTGGACAGGTTGGATCAATGGGCAGAGGGCAATGGAATGAAGTTCAACAAAACCAAGTGCTTGGTCACAACAACTCCATGCAATACTACATTTTGGGGCAGAGTGGCTGGAAAGCTGTGCAGAGGAAAAAGATCTGGGTGTGCTGATTGATGCTCACCGGAACATGAGCCGGCAGTGTGCCCAGGTGGTCAAGAAGGCCAACAGCATCCTGGCTTGTACAAGGAATAGTGTAGCCAGCAGGACCACAGAAGTGATTGTCCCCCTGCACTCAGCTCTGGTGAGGCTGCACCTCGAGTACTGTGTTCAGTTTTGGGACCCTCCCTACAAGAAAGACACGAAGGCCCTGGAGCATGCCCAGAGATGAGCAAAAAAAGCTGGTGAAGGGTCTGGAACACAAGTCTTATGAGGCAGCTGGTGTTTAGTCTGGAGAAGAGGAGGCTCAGGGGAGACCTTATTGCTCTCTACAACTACATGAAAGGAAGGTGCGGGGAGCTGGGGGTCAGCCTCTTCTGTCAGATAACAGATAACCAGCCATAGAACTAGAGGGAATGGCCTCAAGTTGTTCCAGGGGAGTTTTAGGTTGGAAATTAGAAGATATTCTCAGAGAGAGTAGTCAGGCATTGGAATAGGTTTCCAAGGGAGGTGGTGGAGTCACTGTCCCTGGGAGTGTTTAAGGAAAGTTTGTTTGCGGTGCTTAGGAGCATGGTTTAGTGGGTGATGTTGGTGGTAGGGGGTGGTTGGACCAGATGATCTTGGAGGTCTTTTCCAACCTTAAGGATTCTATGATTTTATGATTAGAGTGAGTCCTGTACAAGGTCATGAAGATGATCAGAGGGCTGGATCACCTCTCCTATTAAGACAGGCTGTGGGAGATGGGATTTTTCACCCTGGAGAAGAGTAGGCTGCAGGGAGACCTTATAGTGGCCTTCTAGTATCTAAAGGAGGCCTAAAGGAAAGCTGGAGAGGGACACATTGACAGGGAGAGTAGCGACAGAACAAGGAGTAATGTTTTAAACTAAAAGAGGGTAGATTTAGGTTAGGTATTTGGAAGAAATTCCTTACTCTTAGAGTGATGAGGCACTGGAACAGAGTGTTGTGGATGCCCCGCTCCCTGGAAGTGTTCAAGGCCATGTTGGATGGGGCTTTGGGCAACGTGGTCTAATGGAAAGAGTCCCAACCCATGGTTGGGGGGATGGAATGAGATGATGTTTAAGGTCTCTTCGAATCCAAAGCATTCTATGATCCCATGATTTTGTATACTTCTATTTTGTGCATTTGATTAACATCTTAGCTTTAAGCTACCTCTGTTTTCTCCATTCACAGGTCTTCCCTGACAGTTTTTTGTCTCTTCAAGTTTTGGTTGTTTTTATGTCCATAGTGACATGCTAGTCTACCCAGATCAACATACTTATCATCTTGACATGTGCTTTACAAAGTTCTTTACTGTAGCCTATACATTGCTTTTCTCTGCCATTATCATGCAGTGTTTGTTTTAGATAAGGCAAACTCACTGGGTATACTGAGTGCGTCTGTATGTTTGTCCACCAAAGAATCTGTACACCATTCCTAATGAATTTTTAAATTAACAATATTAAAATCAGTTAAAAGAAAGTATGACCACAAAATACATTTCTAACATCTCTTTGTGTTATATTTTATAAAAAAATATTGTCATTGCAAATCTTGCTAAGAATAAAGTGGAAGCTGAATACAAGTCAAGTTCAAAAAATAAATATCACTGCAGGCTAGCTGACTTTGGCTTTTGTTCTTGTGGAAAACCTCATGTAACTTTCTGAAGTTAAATTTATATGAAGAACCATCCAAATATTTTTTAAATTTTGTTGAACTCCCTTCATTAATCTTTGCACCTTTATTTCCCTGGGAAGGGCTATAAATCATTATATTGTATTGCTGCTATTCAAGAAGGATGCTTTACTTTAAGGAATATAATTCATCATAGAATGATGTTGTTCATGCATAACTGTCTCTCCTGGACCAAAGTAATTCAGTCCTGTAAACAAAAAGAGAAAATCAAGTGAAAAACAACATTAGATTAATTATATTGATTCTAAAGGACTACCAAATGCCACCTTTAACTCAAATTAGAGAAGTATTACTTCTTAACACAGAAATTTCTTCTTATCACTGAAAAATATTCTTTAATTTATCTTGGTAAATAAATGTGTTGATCATTATCTTTTCTATTCAAAGTAAAAGATAGTCCCAAAACATATCTGGGTAGCTGGGCTACTCTCTGATTCAAAGAATGCATTATCAACTGGAAATCTCTGTGATTTTTCTTTGCAAAATTTTTTCACTTGACATAGCTAGGGAAAAATCCCACGGATTTGCATTATAGTCTACAGTCTGTATGTGACTTGAGAAATGTTTAATGACTTCAGGAGCATTTTAAAAATGTTCTCTTTGATAAAATTTCTACATGCATGCAAAAACTGTATGGTGCAATGGAGACTGCAAAAGCTATCTTAAAAAAGGCATACGGTTATAGGCAAGAAGTACATTGTAGAAGCTTCTCTTTTTCCCTATGGTTAATGATATACAGCTGAACTGAAAAGAAGGGTAAGTAAGTGTCATTCAAATACTAGTTTATTAACAAGGTGCTTTCTGGACAATATTTGTCTCAGTCACTTAAGCATAAAGTAAAGCCTGGACTTGATATGATCAAAGTTTTTAGACACGGCTACTCAAGTGTCATGAATCACAGCTATACAGTCAGTAGGGACCGTCTACTTTAATCCTTTCTTTTTCAGACAAATACGCCCTTGGAGTTTCTGCTACTGATTCAATGATGCTCTCTAATTGACAATTTAAGATTTGCAAATGCTATGTCTCTGTACATAATCCCCAAACCATATTTATGCCTCCTGTAAGTCATAGGCAGGCCAAGGACATTAAGGTCGTAGTTTCAACAGCCTGTGGGAGTTTTTTGATATATACTAGTCTCTTCATATACAACTGTCTCAAAAAATTTCATTGGCAATGACACTAAGAAATGGCTTTGTCTACTGGTGGGCTAAGCAATGTTCTCTCTTTTGTGGAAGAAAAATGACACTGTAAATCAGTCGAATGTGTTCAGAGCAAGAACTCACATTCACCACACTAGTACTGAAGAATGGGTCATGATTTCAGAGCTTGGTAGTAACTTCATATGCTTTTGTTTAAGCTTAAAATTAGGAACACAAAGGACCTAATTTTGGAAGCTATTTTCTATTATTTTTCATATAAAAAACTATTAGTGCAAGTAACTGGTTTAATTTTTAGAATGTCACTGTCTAATTGTAACTATTCCATAGAGCTACACTTTTTTTTTTTTTTTTTTTCACTAGGAATTCATAAAAACTCTACCACTTATGGTGAAGTAGTAGCTGATAAAGATAGTGATTTTACTCAAACCAGCAGGAGAATTTACCCCTGTCATAAGGACTGTGCAGTGCAACACGAAACAATAAACAGCAAGGTATTTTGGAGGTTTATTACTGAAGTCCCTGTGGCACATCTATCAAAAAAGCTATTATAGAATAATAATGAATAAAAACAATCTCCTAATGTACTGTGGTGAAGGTGTGTTTATTTATTAATTTATGACCATCTCTACTTTTGGATTGAAGTACAGCCACAGTACAGTACAGTATTGAAGTACAGTATTTGATCTTTGAATAGTACATAAAAATATACTATTTCAGACTAGATCTGCTCATTTTAACCAAAGTTTTCAACTACGGCAGGTTAAAAAGTGTGCTTTTGGCAAAGGAACCTCACAAAACATGACACCTGGTAGAAATGCAGAGCAATATATTCACTGACAGGTCCAGAACAAGTTCTTACAGAAGTGCTTTAACATATTTGGGAAGGATTTATCGCACACAGGTATGGGGAAGAGTGAGGGATAGATTGTGCATATCGAAAGATCAAGGGGAAGTTGTTTCTTTCCTGATGCTCTGAAAGTATAGTTGTGCTCCATGCTCTGCTACTGCATTTCTTGCTCATGGACAAAGCATTAATAAGGAATTGCAAGACCTTATTTATAGAACTCAAGTTTCTATAGCTAAATTCTATATTTAGATAGCAGGATGCTTTTTCATGGAATCCACAGTGCCATAAGAAATCAGGTCATTTATATGCCTCTAAATATTGACTTCAGGTGCTCAAATTCAGGTATGCTCAGGTTTGAACAGGTAACTGTGAGTATGAGTATTTAAAATAATTCTGCTGATTTCAGAGAAATTTTTTCTGAGAGAATTCACTCTTTTAACTTCAAGAGAAAAAACAAACAACAGCAACAACAACAACAACAACAAAACAGACAACAACAACAAAGCAGGTACCTATGTGGAGATAAAAGAAGATCATTCTGCAAATCAGTAGGGGGATGTAAATGATTTTCTTCTCCTCCATGCATGCTCACTTCCTTTTGAAAAGTGAGATGGTCATCACATCCTTCTCTTCTGATGTTCAAAAGGCATCATGTACTCCCTTATCTCTATGCACTTTCTTTGCAAAGAATAAACTTATTCCTAGCACTAATTTTATGACTGTTTTATAAGCTTAAGTCACAGACATACATAAATATCAATTTGTGTGCAACCACATAGCTAGTAAAAAAAGATGAAAGTATGTGCTGAGTCTTTGCTGTGTCCTTTGTACAAAAAGCAGGGTAAGGGACTCATATCAGATTAGTCATTATAAAATAGGTGGAAGGTATATACTAATCTTCTAGTCTCCATTTTTGATGAATGTATGTGTGCATCAAGAAAATGCATTCCCCTTCTAAAAACTGTGAAATTAATTCACTTTGGACATAGCTATCCTGCTGTCAGATTATAAAATGCTTTTGTTGCTAACTTCATCTAAAAACCAAGCTTTGAGACAGATAACATTAGGTCATATAAATCTCACCTGAGTTTTCTGTAGCTGATGTATCACAAAACTTCACTGTGTGAAGTGACCCCAAAACAATGTTCCATTATAGTATTATGCCTTTCCTGATGCTTCATTGTGCTAAGAGCTCCTTTACTGCAGCTGAAAACTCAGTGCTAAAAGTTATCTTAAATTCTCTGAATGTGGAAAATATGTTGAACTAAGAACTAACAATTCTAGCAGAAAATGTTATTTACTGTCCATTTTATACTGTCCACATAACAAATATTGTCATGGCTTTGGAATATGTACGGAATATGTATTTGAAACAGCACACATTTAGCTACACATATCCCATTAATACCAGTGGGAGTCATGATGCTAAATCTCCATATACTTTGTGCGAAAAGTACAGCTGATTATCTAATGCTGTACTCTCTCATGCAGGCTGAGGATCTTTGGTGTTGACAATGTCACTCAAAAAATGGATACGTACAACACCACTATATTCCCAGATCCCACTTGTCATAAAACAGTTTCTGAGAGCAAACAGACATCAGCTTTTAGGTGAACAAGAAACAAGTATATTTTTCTTTAATTTGAAAGCAAAAACAAGTCAAACACATTTTGCTTTTTCACTTTTCTTCAGGTACTCAATGCAAACTTCATAGAAATATTATCTGACAAATATATTGGACATCTCTGAGGATGGGCAAGGACTATTATTACAGTTCTCCAGACAGAAAAAGAAAAGCAGAAAAGTGAAATGACTTGCTGAGAGCTTCCTAGCAAACCATATCAGAAAAAGGCTTAGGAAACAGTACTTTTGAACAGACACTTTTTGGTCATTGCTCCAAATGGGGTTGATCCTCATTTATAATTTAAAAAGACATGATCCAACCTTACAGAGACCTAACAGTGAGTATGATATTTTTGTTTAGCTGATGCAGCTTTCTCCTTCTGTGAACTACAGAACAAGGTCTTCCATCTGTGACTAATCTGAGAGTTAAATGTTAAGGAAAAACAGGTACTGGATGCTTTTAAGACAGACCACAAGATGCGGTGACCCAAGAGATACTCACTGAATGAGGTGAATATGTCAAATTTATTATAATAACAATTTAAAGCAAGCAAACAAACAAACAACTAGTTCTTAATGGTGATTTTTAGGGGAAAAGAATTATATATATATATATATATATATATATATACCTTACAATCTGCAGCCACACATAGAATATTTAAATGTAATAGGTGCTGTCAAATCTAGTTACCAGTTCTTTTTGCTTGTCCTTCAGTTGACCTTAGAATTCCATTACAGAAAATAAATGTCCATCAAGAAATTTCTAATACACTTACAAATTCAGCTGAAACTTACACATAACCTGCCTCCACACACAGCCTTTGTTTAGATGAGTAAATCGTAAAAGCTATGCTTACTGTGGATTAGTTAACGACTACTAATGAAAAAACCTGAACCAGAAAAAACCTGTAAATGAAAATTCATTAAAACTGATCCTATAAAAATATTGCAATAAAGCAAATACTTTGAAAAGTAAAATATCTTTTAACACCTTTTGTCTGCTTCTTGCAGATCATTTCAGGAATTGGAATGTAGTTCAGAATGTAGTTTTACATGAATGTTTGTGTGCATATACTTGTTTATTCCTATAAATAGATAAATGAAAGATAGAGCTTGAAACACAGGTGATTTTTGCTAGTAAATGTCACCTCACATGGAATAGTGATATACATTGCCACATGTTTTCTTTAAATTTTACTCAACTGTTTACTTATCCATGGTGATTTTGAGTTGTGAACGAAGGACCCGTTTCCTGATGATTACAGTCTCTGTGGATAACTAATAAAGACATGGAAACACGTGGTGCTGAAGTCTTTTGTGGAATCAAAAAGCAGAGGAGAGAATAATGCAAAGTAGTGGTAAGTATGGTGTATTCATCTAGAAATAAAAAACAGTGTCTCCAAACTTGTGTTTTCTATGTAAGCAGAATAGGAAAATATAAGGAAAATACTGGATGCTTTATGAACTCAGAGGAAAAATAGGACCTAAATATTGACAGTTTTATATAGTTTTTCTTATTACATTTAGAGATGGTGAGAAGTTTAAAGGAGGCAGTTCTCCAGAAATATTCCAGCAAACTCCAGCCCTTAGACTGTGATGATGTCTCTCACGACTCCTCTTCTGTATCTCAGAATCACTCAGGGTCTCAGGATCCTCTGTTGTCAGAGGATGTAAAAACATTGGGAAGCCTACGTGGATGAAATTTAGATTAACTTCAGGCTCTTAAAGTACAGATATTTACATCAGAAATAGTTTTCTAGATTCATTTTAAACTAAATGAGGGAGATTGTTTTGCTATCATGTATCTGGATTGTGGCCAAAATATTTTCGTATCCAAATACAGATCAAATAAGTAATAACTGCAAAAAGTTTGGAAGGAAAACTGGAAGTAACTGGATGAGGACCTCTGCTTCTCAACCTCTCAGCTGAAATGTTGTATCAGGACTAAAACACATTTGTAAGTTTTCCAAGCGTATTCAAAGTCAAAATGTAGATTAAATCATTTCATATTGATTAGGAAAAAAAAAATAAGAAGAAAAATGTTTCATCTATATCAATGGCAGTAGCTTTACCACTGTGCATGAGTCAGCCAATGCTTCTCCTTGTGTTTTACAGGGTCACTCACAGCACCATTACCACTAACGTCCTGACTGTCTCCAGCCACAGTGACTCCTCTGATTACCTCCCTTGGTAAGCTATTTTACTGTCCAATTGCTCTCACTTTTTCTGTTTAATTTGGGACTGAACAGCATGAATTTTCAGTTCCAATGACTTGTTTCCAAAAGAGAATAGCTTTGTGGCTTCCATGCACAGACAAGAAGTAATACTAGCAAAACACTGCATTTTATGAAGACTTTTTTTTTCTGCCTTGCAGGAAAAACATGATTTATTTTTATTTTTATTTATTTATTTGTTTTTCACACTGATGTACCAGAAAAAATATTTTAATTGAAGTTCAAAATATAGTATCAGAAAATTGGAAATTTAACATTGGTACAGCACAAAAACAAGGCTTCTCTTGACTCTGTTCTACATTGCTTGAGAGTATTTTATACCTGCATCACCTTAATTTCTTCTTATTGTTTTATGGTCAAAAGTACGACCAGGATCGAGATCCCCAATCCTTGTTGCTATGTGGGTATCTGTGGTCCATGATGCACACAGTTTATGTAAACAGATACAAAGCCTGATAATAATATTATTATTATTTTTTTTTTTTTTTTGCCACACCAAATGTTAAGTCACACTGCCTACCCCAAAAAAGACATTTTTTTTCTCTGTTTTTGAGGGGACTGAAATATTTTGAATTTTATTTCATTTTGTTAGGTTCTTGATTTTTGATAATAATTGAACCTTCCACAGTATGACTAAAGTCTAGACAAATGAGTCCAAACAAGCCCAAGTTTTCACCAAAACACCATTCAGACTTTGTTTGTTTTCTGACATGTAAAAGTTTCATCTATCAGTTTTCAGAATATTCTTCACTTCCGTGATTCATTCAGAATAGTGATTCAATCACTTCCCAGATAGACTGTCAAAGAATTTCTAGGGATAAGGTACCTTCTGCAAAGGTCTGAGATTCCACAGATGTTCAACCAGTGCTGGACTGCAGAGTAACTTTTGATACCTTATGTCTTTCAGCTATCACTTATTACTTTGAGGAATGGTCTTGAACATAAAAAGAAGGCAAAGAAACTGTTTATCCAATTTTCATATTTGAAATATCTGAACCTTGGAGTTTGGCTATTTACTGTTCATACGGTACTAATGCTACAAATAGATGACTTAGAAAAATCTTTGAAAAATAAAACGATTGATGAAACATTCAAGTATTACTTTGCTGATGCACATATCACAAAAAAGCAGACATAAATATTTAACACATAATTATCAATAATTTGTATTATTTTTTTTTTTTTTCCTGTGAACACTCTGCTTATTTTTAAAGTATAAGGTAAAACTTTTTTTTTTTTTTCCAAGTTGCAAGCAAAATTTATAAGAACTAAAGGTGTGTTTTGAATTCTCTAATCACTTATGGATAAGATTGGTATATTCTCCATATCCAGTTTGTCTGTACTTTATCAAGACAGAAATCCTAGGAGGTTGCCATCACAATTTTTTACATGTTTATCTTGGGCTGCCCTACATGGCCATACACATTCCTTCACTGACTAGAAAAGAATCCCAGGTGACTAGATTAGATCATGCACCCAATTTACTGATGTCTAGCAGCTAGGACTGAGGTAGAACAGACTTACTGGAGTCTGGTGTGGATGGGGTCCCTTTTCTGCTGCATGAGTGGGTTTTGGATAAAGCCATAATTCTGCTCAGGCCCTTAAAATGATGCTTGTATTGGAGTCAACTAATGCATAGATCCAACACTGTCCCACGGCACTGTGCTGAATTTCTCTTTTATTGTGATTAAACATTTTCTTCTATTATTTCATGCTTATCACAACAGAGTTTTCAGGACTTAAATCTTCTTGTATCACTGCAATTTCTCACAAAGAAAACATTTAAATGTCTTGATAGTTTTATACATTATAAATCAAACAGGAGATAAAAAATGGAATCTACAAACTTACCAGGATTTAACAAATCTCTGTGATCTTCAGAGGCCATGTATTTACTCACTCGCTCGAATGGGGAACTCCAAAAAGAGCAATTTGAAGGACCTATGTGAACCCCTGCACTCACTATTCAAAATCCTATTTAAAATAAAGACAAGACTGGAAAATCTTATCTTTTCCAGAATTACAGCAATATAATAATGAAAGGCTTTAACAGGGTTAAGACAGGGGTGTCTTGTAAACTGTAATTTACATGACTTTTGAACTTTTTATTTTTGTAAAATCCTTTAGAATATGCTAAAGTTCCTGTGTAATGTCACTGCTGTCTCATAAATGTGCAGATCTGGAACAGTGAAAGGTGATGCATACCTCGTGCATTTCATCTGGGTAACATTAAGTTTATGATCTTATTTAATAAGCAGCATTGAGTTAAAAATTATACGTACGTTGGGGCTGTGCAAAACAAACATTCTGTGTCTGGCAAACCAAGGACTTGAAGAAACTCTAAAGAGACATTGCATGGTCTGGGTTAAGCATGAGGGAAGGCAAAGCAGGCTGGGGAATGGGGCATGCTGTGCCCTTGTACATCCAACTTTTCTCCATTAGCAACATCTGTTGTGGTGCATGCTCTGAGATGTTTCATGGAAGTTTCCTTCACCATAACCCCTGCTTCCTTTTCCCTTTCACGCCATATAACTCCTGCAGCTTCTTGAGCATTTATACAAGCATCTTATTTGCCCATTTTGAGTTTTTTTTTTTTTTGTTTGTTTGTTTTTTTTTGTAACTGCAACTTGGAAAAGATTGTAAAAATAAAAATAACAGGTTTCTATTTCTAAAGATTCTGATTTTATTATTTCATTAATTAACTGTAGCAAGGCATAGGACTCTGTTGCATGAGTGTATTGGGTTTATGTGGCAAGGTTTTGGTACTGGGGGGCTGCAAGGGTGGCCTCTGTGAGAAAAGTCCAGCAGCTGCCCCATGTCAGATCAGAGCCAGTTTCATCAGGCTCCAAAGGGACCTGCCCCTGCCCAGAACTGAGCCAATAAGCAATGTTGTTTGTGCCTCTGTGAGAGCAGATTTAAGAAAGAAAAAACAAACTGCTGCACAACAGGAGCTGGGAATGAGGAGTGAGGAACAGCCTTGCAGACCAAAGGTCAGTGCAGCAGGAAGGTAGGAGGTGCTGCAGGCACGCAGCAGCAGTTCCCCTGCAGCCTGTAGAGAGGCCCCTGGTGGAGCAGGCTGTCCCCCTGCAGTCCATGGGTCCCACATGGAGCAGATCTCCACGCTACAGCCTGTGAAGGAGCCCCCAGTGGAGCAGGAGGATGTGGCCTGGGGGAGGCTGCGGCCCATGGAGAGCCCCCGCAGGAGCAGGCCCTGGGCCAGAGCTGCAGCCCGTGAAGAGGAGCCCATGCAGGACCAGGAGGTCTGGAGGGAGCTGCTGCCCACCCGTGGGGGACCTGTGCTGGAGCAGCTTGCTCCTGGGGGATGGATGGACCCCATGGTATGGAGCTGTGTGGGAGCAGTTCTTGAAGAGCTGCTGCCTGTGGGCAGCCCCCGCAGGCTCAGTTCAGGAAGGACAGCATCCTGTCGGAGGGACCACACACGGAGCAGGGGCAGAAAGGGACCGTGAAGGAGCGGCGGAGACGAAGGTCAGGAACTCACTGCAGCCCCCATTCCCTGTTCCCCTGTGCTGCTGGGGGGAGGAGGTGGAAGAGATTGGATGAGGAGAAGGTGTTTTTAATTTTCTTTGTTTGTTTCTTACTGCTCTAGCTTTTCAGTAGTAGGTAATAAAGTTTACTAATCTCCAAATGCTGAATCTGTTTTGCCCCGACGATAATTGTTGAGTGATGTCACTGTCCTTACCTCAACCCTTTATCCCTTTTCATCATATTTTGTCCTCCTTTCCCTTTGAGGATGGGGAGTGAGAGAGCTGTTGTGGTGGAGCTCAGCTGCCCAGCTGGTTCAAAGCACCACAATGAGTTATTGAACGAAGAGTATACAGATGACTGCCATTATGGTCTACAACACAGTCTAAGCAAAAGACAAGGCAGATGAGATAGAGCACAGAAGAATGACCTACTCAAGGTTACACAATGTAATACGCAGCAGTATTTATACAAAACTAGGATTACTAATAAGGAATTATTTCTAATTCACTGTTTTATCAATCCAACAATAGCAGATTTGTGGTACTGAGAGAAGATTAGTTTTTCTCATGATTTAACACACCTCTTTAGGAAGATCTACATACTGGCAAATGTTTGTTACTTACCATGAATTATGCTATTTAATAACCTGAGTCAAAATGTGGCTGAAAATACCTCGTTAACACACTCTAAACGACTTGTACATCCTTTATATTTACGACACATCTCTGAGGAAAATAAAAAATACATAAAATCATTTTGCTTTTATGTTTGAGAGTTTTTGCTTTTGGTTTTGCTGGTTAATTTTAACCAAATTTGCTGAAGATAACAAAAACAACAACAAAAAACATGATACTAAAAATTCTGTGAAAACTGAAACTTAGGTGTTAATGAGGCTCGAATTAGTGGTTCCACTGAGTGAGAAACTGCAGCATGAACTTAGCTTATTATTCAGTGCTAGTGAACCATCAGTGAAGACCTCAAAGCCCTAACCATAAGAAGTACTTTGGCCAGATTTTGCACCGTTTCAGGCATGGGCTTAATGCGACATGAAGATGGTGGAAAACACTACACATAACTTCTGTTAGTCAAAAAAACCTAACTGGTTATTATTATTATTTTTTATATATTTTTATTCCCTTTTTTTTTTCTTTTTTTTTTTTCATTTTAAGATGTATAATTTTATTTTAAATGAATAATTGTCAACTTTAAGTCAATGAAAGATAGTCAGCTTTGTAGCTCATTACTATAGCTTGGCCCATTATCTAAAATTATTATCTTGAATGCTTTAAGTTAATATATCCGTAAAGCTTTGTAGTGGGAAATGTCCAGTGTAATGGAACATGTGGTTGTGAATGGTCTGATAATCTGAATACAGCTGAGAACAATTTCAGTGACATGTTGCAGTGCCTTTTGCTCAGTTATGAATAGGTAGACCCTTAATAGTCTACAGTTATGAGAAATAGGCAGCTAGCACTACAGTTTCTTTTCAGAAATCTCGTACAAGTCACAGTGTGATGAAAATCAATTTCTTGTGAAAAAACTTTTTGAAACTAGTGGGATCAGAACCTCAGCTTTAACTCATTTGGGGAAAATATGTCCTCTCCTGATGTGAAAGAAATACCAAATTAAGACTGAATGGAGTATAAAATTTGTTCTATTGTTGGCCCAATCTAGAAATTTTAATTTCCTTTTGGTTTCAATAGCAATGGAGCTAATTCCACAGTTTTTCAGGATAATTGGCTCTTTCGAGGTGTTAAAATCTTTTTTTTCTATTGTTCTCTGATGTATGCCAGATGTATTTGACATATTCAGACATTTTCAAACATATTTTTGAAAATATTAACTGACCTTTATCTAATGTCTATTCCTATAATGGCAAAAAGTGCTCCAAAGATTACTAGACACAGAATAAGGCATTAATGCCTTTATTATTGTTCTTTCTATTTGGGGGTTTCACCTTGCACTTTCATTGACTCTTAGAAGGTTTTAGTTGCAGAAGGAACAGTATAATTCATGGGTAATTTGCACTGTATGAGCTCACTCTTTTCAAGGAATTATATTTATAAAAACTGATGATGTTGCCAAAGAGTGATTATTTCTACCTGTGAAAATACATACATACAAAAGAAAAGCCTGAACTCCACCTCACTCACGTTCTCTCTTATTACAGCACACCACTTATTTCACTTGTCTGGGTTATCTGGGATATGAATTTTACATTTGTCTGGCATTTAAGTTTGATGTACTTGGGTTGGTAAATAAGTTTATTCTTGAAGTTGGAAATCCAGTAATACGCAGTCTTTATGAGTATATTTTGCTTTTCACTTTTTGAAAAGCTTAGATGCCAATTGGCCACCTCTACTGGAAGGCTGAGTACTCACAGATTCATTGGCTGCAGGTGAAATTGTGTGTTTCACATCTCTGAACAATATTTCTACATGCCTTTCTGTTGCTTTTATAACTTGTGTTCTGACTTTAAGCAATTCACCATTCAATTCGTTGTTAGTTATATCCACGCTTATTCCCCAGAATTACTCTAAAAAGTAAGACATGCAGAAATCTTATTTACTCGTGTTGCCTTTGATACAGTTTCTTCTCTGCCTAAACCTACCTTCATGCATACAGAAGGAAAAACAAATAAAACCAAAACAACAAACCAACACTTCCAGAATCTACTACATATCCAATGACCTTAATCAAAATGTTATCTGGTTCATACTGCCTCAGTCAACCTTGGCACTTGATGCTTTTTTTCTATTTTCTGGTCGCTCTTTGGCACTCTTAAGGCAAGTCACTCATTGTCATGAGCTTAATTGGTGAGAAGTCATAAAGTGCACCACTTTCAGCAGATTTTTAGGCTGGCTTTTTAATGCAGGTATAATGGGCAAACTTTTCACTGCATCTCTAGCTGCTGGCATATGGCATCCAGGAAGACAAGTCAGCCCATCAGATTAACCATGTAATAAACCCAGAAGCAGCTTTAAAACTGTAAAACAAAATTGCTTATGAAGTCTGCCAAAGTACCAGATGCTGCTGTTGGAATAAATATTTTCCAGTGCTTAGCATCTGGCCTCTGACATTGCCAGCAAAACCTGAAAAAATTGCTAGCCACTATCTACCATTTTTCTTTGCATACGTTTCTTTCAACTTGAGACTGTTACTATTTGCATTGTTATCACTGTCATTGAAGTTGCTGTTCTTTCTGTATATATTAAAATGTTTTCTATTCATAGTATTTCATAGTAAAATAGACTTTACATTGAAATTATTCTAATTTCATATATTTCAATCCATTTAATCTAGTATGTTATTTCTGATAATGACCAGAAATGTGACCAATAGTGAGCAGAATCCATTTAAGATAGTTAAAGGAGTAAGACTATGCCTGACAGAGCTATGGATAAAACTTTATTAGTTAACAGCGGGACTAACTAGCTCTGACATGAAAAGAAAAAAAAAAATCATGATACTGTCAAATGTCATGCAAATTGGCTTGGTATTTGAAACAACACATAAGCCTATACTGTGGCAATTTCATGCCATACAGATACCATAGGCATGTCTGTAATTCTGAAAGCATAGAAGTTTTATAGTCCTTGAAGATTTCTGTAATGTTTATTGTTTTAACAAGGCATGTAAATAGAGCAGACTTTTTTAATGCATTTTAGTACTTAATTTTATTTGGAAACCTTTGAAATCTGATTCTTAATAATACTGTGTGGCAATTAATTTAATACATTTATTTTATATTTTGTGAAATATAGGACCTATTTGACTAATATAAACAAGCCAGTAGCCAAGTTTATGCTAAGACAAAGCCTTAGTCTTTGCATTTAGTTTTCCAACTACAGAAACAAATAAATCCTGGTTCTACATCTACTGGGGCAAAGTCAGTTATTAGATGCAAGTTGACCTCAATAGGTGCTCTTTCTTTTTTTCTACTAAAAAATAGACGTTATGGAATTTGGGGGTTAATACTGATACTGGCATGGTTAACAGCAGTATGTGAAAAATAATGTATCCTGATGAAATACATTGCATTTGTAAAACAGATTTGGAATAACCTGATTTATCTTCTTTCTTGTAGCATTTTGAATTCAGAATATCTCCACCGACTTCAGCTGAATGAAGAACAGAAGCTAACCTATTTATTAGCTCTATATCCTGCCTTTAAAAACATGATGCATTAAGAGATGTCATATTAATTGCTATCAAGCAAATGAGCATCAAAATTCTCGTATATTATAGTAACATTGTAAGACGTTATGGCAGATGTCATCCAACTGCTCTGCAGCTACATGATCGATGCTATCATTTTTGATTGATGTCCCTGACACTGTGGCATTCGAAACAGAGCAAAACCTCATATGCTTTTGAGAGATGATGAATATAAACTTGTAAAGTGAGAAATCATTATGTGGGGGAACTAAAAATATGCAATGAAGGTTCCTGCAGCCATTAGGATGTCCTTCATAGAGGAAAGGAGACAGAATTTTTGGATGTACAGATAATGCAAAAAGTAGGTAACATTTCTATTTAAGAATACATGAAAATGCATTGAATCTATGAAATGCAAATGAATCCACGAAAATGCAGCTTCTTTTTCATTCTTTGGCAGCACCAACTAGTGAAAACTAATTTTCACAAGGGGGGTTCTTTCAAAACACAACAAAACACATTTTTTGACTTTTCTTTATAGATACAGTGCTTATCTTAGGACAGGTCTGAGGGCAGCTGCTCATAAGCCAGTCTGTCAGTACAGCTAGTATTCAGTCATTCAGAAAGTTAGAAAACAAACTCTGAAGGAGCATCGTGGTCACCCCAGCTCAATATGGGAGTGTGCTGGTGAGACCATGCTGGTGTTGTAAATAACAACAAACACTTAAGTTATGGGCAGGATATGTGGTACTCTGTGAACTGCCCTTCTTACTCTTCTGTAGTCATCAGGTGACTTGTTAATGTTTAAAACAAACAAGCAAAGAAACAAACATTTTTTGAATCATATAGGTAATGCGTGAGCTATAGTGGCTGATCCTTTTAGCTCTGTGCTGTCTCCTCTTTTGCTTGAAGATTCAACAGAGGCGGAAGGTAATTCCCCTACCTGCCCTGTGAGCAAAAAGGTGCTTCTCTCTAAAAGATTTAGCTGTGATGTACAATCTCTTTCTTCAGTTGGTTGGAAACAAACAAAATCTTAGTACAAGAACACAAAGTACTCAATAAGATCAACAGTGATTATGGCTCCTGATTACATAGGTGCACTGGAGTAAGATCTGGGATCAACTTTCACTAACCGTCCACTCAGCAGATGTTTGCTAAGACAAGTGCAACTCCTGTTCAGTGTGTTTGTCTGATCTATGAAAGTAAGGAAAAACAAAACTATGAGTAAAGAATAAGTTTAATTAGAAACCACAGGAGGTGCTAAGTGGCCATGTTTGGTGTGAATCAGTTAATACTACTGATTGTCCTGAATATTTTTTAACCTGTGTGTTTTTTGAAGAGCTCATGTGTTTTATGGATTATTGCCACTAACACTGTAAGTAAGATTCATTATACAAATAGATTGTAAAAGTAGAATGTAACTATTCTTTAAATAGATAGTAAAAGTAGAATGTAACTATTCTATATTCTCTTCCCCTGCTTCTGTATTTGAAATTGGTACTAGTATATTCAACATTAGACATAAATTAAGAAGAAACAAAACTGTAGAATTGACTTGAAGGAATAACCACTTCAGATGTACACAGTTCATTTCTGGGATTGTCCAAACATCATCTTTTCTACTGGGCTATTCAAAGTAGCAACTCTGTGGTGCATCTGTGGTGAAGATAATTTTCTGAAATGTGATCATGTCTTCCTCAGGCTCTACAGTGAATTATTGTCTCTGCGGTGCGGTGGTCAAATACTGAGAAATTGCAATGCAAAGCAACTGCAATGAAATTGCAATACATTATAATAATGTACTCATCCAAGAAGTTTGCTCCTGGCACCTTAGGCAGTGCAAAATTTTGGTCTTTCCTCCTCATATTCAAAGAGAGAAATGACACACATTCAGATTAGTCACCAGGAAAACAAAATTCCAGGTAAATTACAAATTTTGTATTTCAAAGGA
>SNRU01011885.1:0-20750 GCA_006130075.1 Branta canadensis | reverse complement strand
TTTATTTTATTTTATTTTATTTTATTTTATTTTATTTTATTTTATTTCATTTTATTTCATTTTATTTTATTTTATTTCATTTTATTTCATTTCATTTTATTTCATTTTATTTCATTTTATTTTAATTTTTGCATATGGTGACCCCATATTAGTAGAGCAAGTTCACTTGCTGCATAATCCAACCCCAAGCTGCTATTTCTTAGGCCACCTGGAAGATTTTAGAGCCCCCACAAAATTAAAACAGATCTACAGGCTTTCTCCTGGCTTTGGACAATGATGGATTGCTTTGAAAAAGACAGGGAACATAATATAGGTTATGCTATTTTCTTTAGAGAGAGATGAGAAATAAAGGGTGCTGCTTTAGGACTGAGGTGATGTACATTAAAGAAAAGGAAGGATTACTACTCTCCCTAGCTGTAAAATTCCTGGGCTTAAATCCAGACTGTGAGGTTTCTGCCTGTGAACCTGTAAAACTGTTCAGTATTGGAGTCTTTAAATAAAGATAGGACAACGTATTTTATCTTATACAGTGTAAGACAATATATGACGACATATGTGCAGATATATATAAAACATGTTATTTATATTTTGATATATGTACTCATGTATACATGTAGATACAAACATGTATATTTCTTGCTTACAGCTGATATACTCTCTCATTATTTCAAAGAACATCATTCTTCTAGTCCTCTTGAAATCTGTAAGTACTTCAGAAATTTTTACACTCTGATGATATCTGTGCAGCTCTTACTGGCATTGAGTTAGAATGTGTTGTCCACAGACACTGTGTCTGCTTAAAGATTATAAATTCTGAAAGAATATTTTAACTTTCTTTCTACCACAGGATCAGCAATTTTTAATTTATTAAACATAAAGAAATTCAACTTTTCTTTTAAACCTGAAAACACATGGAATTTCTAATATAAAGTTGTGTTCCACATTTTTGACTATTTTTGTGATTCTGTTGGTCGGTTATTTTTCCTACTTTCATCTCTGCTCTCACACTTTCTGTGTTTTCCTTAGCAATATTTATTTCTGAAAGAAATCTACGTAGCTTGTCGATTCAGATTGTCATTGTATCAAGAGGAAACAAATAGTCAAGTTTTTCTACTTGGCTTTCATAAAACAAGAAAGAATGTGAAAACAGAAGATTGAATCTGTGCCACAGATTAAGCTCTTTTTCAACATGTAGATGTCCTGAAGCAGTGCCTTGCACAAGAACTGGAAGATATTGCGATTTGATGATTTTCTGATGGACTCAGCAGAAGCCATCAAACCATGGCCTGGAATCAGACTATTCCAAAGCCATTCCAGGCTGAACTGTATGGAATTCTATAGTGCAGTAGCTACACTCATATTAGGTAATTAGTAACCTGAGCTAGCTTGTATAAATCTAGTTTGAGTTTGCACTACAGTGAAGTCTCAGAGTCATAGGCATACAGGAGCTAAATTTCCTAAAAAACAAACAAAAAAAAAAGTAAAAATGCAAGATTAGGAAATTACAGAAGTGTGCAAATTTGATATGAATTTTGAAAGCAAAATGATTTTGAGTTTCAATCTATGGTTACATATAAAACCGTTAGGTTGAGACATTTCCATAAGCTGGAGGGAAAGGATGCCACTCAGAGGGACCTTGACAGGCTTAAGAGGTGGGCCAGTGAGAA
Source organism: Branta canadensis (assembly GCA_006130075.1). Classification (NCBI taxonomy): domain Eukaryota; kingdom Metazoa; phylum Chordata; class Aves; order Anseriformes; family Anatidae; genus Branta; species Branta canadensis. Next base: position 19,083 of record SNRU01011885.1, on the reverse strand, counting down.
CATCATGAAGTTCAACAAGGCCAAGTGCAAGGTCCTGCATCTGGGCCAAGGCAATCCCAAGCACAAATACAGGCTGGGCAGAGAATGGATTGAGAGCAGCTCTAAGAAGGACCCAGGGGTTCTGGTTGATAAGGAGGTCAACATGAGTCAACACTGTGTGCTTGCAGCCTAGAAGCCAACAGTATCCTGGGCTTCATCAAAAGAAGCATGGCCAGCAGGTTGAGGGAGGTGGTTCTCCCCCTCTACTCTGCTCTCATGAGACCCCACCTAGAGCACTGCTTTCAGCTTTGGGGCCTCCAGCACTAGAAGAACATGATCATATCCCCCTGGTTGAAGAAGCTTGGCTTAGAGGTTATTTAGGCAAGCTAGACACCCACAGATCTATTGCCCCTGATGGGATGCACCCAAGGATGCTGAGGTTGTTGGCAGATGTGATTACTGGGCTGATTTCCATCATCTATCAGTGGTCATGGTCATCTGGAGAGGTCCCAGATGACTGGAGACTTGCTAATGTGATGCCCATCTATAATAAAAGTCGTAAGGAGGACCCGGGAAACTACAGGCCTGTCAGCCTGACCTTTGTGCAAGGAAAGGTGCTGGAACAGGTCATCTTGAATGCAGTCACAGAGCATATTCGGGACAACTGGGGGATCAGGCCCAGTCAGCATGGGTTCATGAACGGCAAGTCCTGCCTGACCCAACTCATCTCCTTCTATGACCAGGTGTGGTGGATTTACCTTGCTAGGCAGCTGAACTCCACCACAACCGCTCTCTCACTCCCCCTCCTCAGAAGAGGAGGGGAAGAAGAAAAGGAAAGAAACTACTCACTGTTTGAGATGAGGATAATTTAATTAAAGGAAAAATAATTATTAAGGGAAAATTATTATTAAATAATTTAACTAAAAGGAAAAGGGAAATGGGAAAGGGGAAAAACAAAACAAAACAAAAACAAAACAAAACAAAAACAAGCAAAGGTTGTGTGGAAATGCAGAGGAAATAAGTTACTCTCCACTTCCCACCGATGAGCAATGCTTGACCATGTCCTTGAAGCAGGGCCTCAACACATGTTACCATTGTTCGGGAGGACAGACATTTTCACAATGAGAACCCACCCCTCCCCTCTTCTTCCTTTTTCCACCTTTTATTGCTGAATGTGACGTCATATGGCATGGAATATCCCTTTGGTTGGTTTAGGTGAGCTGCCCTAGTGATGTTGCTTCCTCACCTCTTGCCCATCCCCAGCCTGCTGCTCTGGGGGGGGTTAGAGGGAGTCCTGATGCTGTGCCAATATTGCTCAGCAGTAGACACAACACTGACGTGATACCAATGCTGTTCTAGCTACAGGTGCAGAGCAAAGCACTGTATGGGCTGCTGCAGGGAAAGTTAACTCCATCCCAGCCAGACCTAGTACACCAGGTGACCCACCTGGTGGATGAGGGAAAGGCTGTTGATGTAGTCTACCTAGAATTCAGCAAAGCTTTTGACATGGTCTCCCACAGTATTCTTCTGGAGAAGCTGGCAGCCCATGGCTTGGACAGGTACACTCTTTGCTGGGTTAAAATCTGTCTGGAAGGCCAGGCCCAGAGAGTGGTGGAGAATGGAGTGAAATGCAGCTGGCGACTGGTCACCAGTGGTATTCCCCAGGGGTCAGTACTGGGGCCTATCCTCTTTAATATCCTTATTGATGATTTGGATGAAGAAATTGAATGCATCTTCAGTAAGTTTGCAGATGATGCCAAGTTGGGGGAAAGTGTCAATCTGCCAGAGGGTAGGAAGGCCCTAAACAGGGACCTGGACAGGTTGGATCAATGGGCAGAGGGCAATGGAATGAAGTTCAACAAAACCAAGTGCTTGGTCACAACAACTCCATGCAATACTACATTTTGGGGCAGAGTGGCCGGAAAGCTGTGCAGAGGAAAAAGATCTGGGTGTGCTGATTGATGCTCACCGGAACATGAGCCGGCAGTGTGCCCAGGTGGTCAAGAAGGCCAACAGCATCCTGGCTTGTACAAGGAATAGTGTAGCCAGCAGGACCACAGAAGTGATTGTCCCCCTGCACTCAGCTCTGGTGAGGCTGCACCTCGAGTACTGTGTTCAGTTTTGGGACCCTCCCTACAAGAAAGACACGAAGGCCCTGGAGCATGCCCAGAGATGAGCAAAAAAAGCTGGTGAAGGGTCTGGAACACAAGTCTTATGAGGCAGCTGGTGTTTAGTCTGGAGAAGAGGAGGCTCAGGGGAGACCTTATTGCTCTCTACAACTACATGAAAGGAAGGTGCGGGGAGCTGGGGGTCAGCCTCTTCTGTCAGATAACAGATAACCAGCCATAGAACTAGAGGGAATGGCCTCAAGTTGTTCCAGGGGAGTTTTAGGTTGGAAATTAGAAGATATTCTCAGAGAGAGTAGTCAGGCATTGGAATAGGTTTCCAAGGGAGGTGGTGGAGTCACTGTCCCTGGGAGTGTTTAAGGAAAGTTTGTTTGCGGTGCTTAGGAGCATGGTTTAGTGGGTGATGTTGGTGGTAGGGGGTGGTTGGACCAGATGATCTTGGAGGTCTTTTCCAACCTTAAGGATTCTATGATTTTATGATTAGAGTGAGTCCTGTACAAGGTCATGAAGATGATCAGAGGGCTGGATCACCTCTCCTATTAAGACAGGCTGTGGGAGATGGGATTTTTCACCCTGGAGAAGAGTAGGCTGCAGGGAGACCTTATAGTGGCCTTCTAGTATCTAAAGGAGGCCTAAAGGAAAGCTGGAGAGGGACACATTGACAGGGAGAGTAGCGACAGAACAAGGAGTAATGTTTTAAACTAAAAGAGGGTAGATTTAGGTTAGGTATTTGGAAGAAATTCCTTACTCTTAGAGTGATGAGGCACTGGAACAGAGTGTTGTGGATGCCCCGCTCCCTGGAAGTGTTCAAGGCCATGTTGGATGGGGCTTTGGGCAACGTGGTCTAATGGAAAGAGTCCCAACCCATGGTTGGGGGGATGGAATGAGATGATGTTTAAGGTCTCTTCGAATCCAAAGCATTCTATGATCCCATGATTTTGTATACTTCTATTTTGTGCATTTGATTAACATCTTAGCTTTAAGCTACCTCTGTTTTCTCCATTCACAGGTCTTCCCTGACAGTTTTTTGTCTCTTCAAGTTTTGGTTGTTTTTATGTCCATAGTGACATGCTAGTCTACCCAGATCAACATACTTATCATCTTGACATGTGCTTTACAAAGTTCTTTACTGTAGCCTATACATTGCTTTTCTCTGCCATTATCATGCAGTGTTTGTTTTAGATAAGGCAAACTCACTGGGTATACTGAGTGCGTCTGTATGTTTGTCCACCAAAGAATCTGTACACCATTCCTAATGAATTTTTAAATTAACAATATTAAAATCAGTTAAAAGAAAGTATGACCACAAAATACATTTCTAACATCTCTTTGTGTTATATTTTATAAAAAAATATTGTCATTGCAAATCTTGCTAAGAATAAAGTGGAAGCTGAATACAAGTCAAGTTCAAAAAATAAATATCACTGCAGGCTAGCTGACTTTGGCTTTTGTTCTTGTGGAAAACCTCATGTAACTTTCTGAAGTTAAATTTATATGAAGAACCATCCAAATATTTTTTAAATTTTGTTGAACTCCCTTCATTAATCTTTGCACCTTTATTTCCCTGGGAAGGGCTATAAATCATTATATTGTATTGCTGCTATTCAAGAAGGATGCTTTACTTTAAGGAATATAATTCATCATAGAATGATGTTGTTCATGCATAACTGTCTCTCCTGGACCAAAGTAATTCAGTCCTGTAAACAAAAAGAGAAAATCAAGTGAAAAACAACATTAGATTAATTATATTGATTCTAAAGGACTACCAAATGCCACCTTTAACTCAAATTAGAGAAGTATTACTTCTTAACACAGAAATTTCTTCTTATCACTGAAAAATATTCTTTAATTTATCTTGGTAAATAAATGTGTTGATCATTATCTTTTCTATTCAAAGTAAAAGATAGTCCCAAAACATATCTGGGTAGCTGGGCTACTCTCTGATTCAAAGAATGCATTATCAACTGGAAATCTCTGTGATTTTTCTTTGCAAAATTTTTTCACTTGACATAGCTAGGGAAAAATCCCACGGATTTGCATTATAGTCTACAGTCTGTATGTGACTTGAGAAATGTTTAATGACTTCAGGAGCATTTTAAAAATGTTCTCTTTGATAAAATTTCTACATGCATGCAAAAACTGTATGGTGCAATGGAGACTGCAAAAGCTATCTTAAAAAAGGCATACGGTTATAGGCAAGAAGTACATTGTAGAAGCTTCTCTTTTTCCCTATGGTTAATGATATACAGCTGAACTGAAAAGAAGGGTAAGTAAGTGTCATTCAAATACTAGTTTATTAACAAGGTGCTTTCTGGACAATATTTGTCTCAGTCACTTAAGCATAAAGTAAAGCCTGGACTTGATATGATCAAAGTTTTTAGACACGGCTACTCAAGTGTCATGAATCACAGCTATACAGTCAGTAGGGACCGTCTACTTTAATCCTTTCTTTTTCAGACAAATACGCCCTTGGAGTTTCTGCTACTGATTCAATGATGCTCTCTAATTGACAATTTAAGATTTGCAAATGCTATGTCTCTGTACATAATCCCCAAACCATATTTATGCCTCCTGTAAGTCATAGGCAGGCCAAGGACATTAAGGTCGTAGTTTCAACAGCCTGTGGGAGTTTTTTGATATATACTAGTCTCTTCATATACAACTGTCTCAAAAAATTTCATTGGCAATGACACTAAGAAATGGCTTTGTCTACTGGTGGGCTAAGCAATGTTCTCTCTTTTGTGGAAGAAAAATGACACTGTAAATCAGTCGAATGTGTTCAGAGCAAGAACTCACATTCACCACACTAGTACTGAAGAATGGGTCATGATTTCAGAGCTTGGTAGTAACTTCATATGCTTTTGTTTAAGCTTAAAATTAGGAACACAAAGGACCTAATTTTGGAAGCTATTTTCTATTATTTTTCATATAAAAAACTATTAGTGCAAGTAACTGGTTTAATTTTTAGAATGTCACTGTCTAATTGTAACTATTCCATAGAGCTACACTTTTTTTTTTTTTTTTTTTCACTAGGAATTCATAAAAACTCTACCACTTATGGTGAAGTAGTAGCTGATAAAGATAGTGATTTTACTCAAACCAGCAGGAGAATTTACCCCTGTCATAAGGACTGTGCAGTGCAACACGAAACAATAAACAGCAAGGTATTTTGGAGGTTTATTACTGAAGTCCCTGTGGCACATCTATCAAAAAAGCTATTATAGAATAATAATGAATAAAAACAATCTCCTAATGTACTGTGGTGAAGGTGTGTTTATTTATTAATTTATGACCATCTCTACTTTTGGATTGAAGTACAGCCACAGTACAGTACAGTATTGAAGTACAGTATTTGATCTTTGAATAGTACATAAAAATATACTATTTCAGACTAGATCTGCTCATTTTAACCAAAGTTTTCAACTACGGCAGGTTAAAAAGTGTGCTTTTGGCAAAGGAACCTCACAAAACATGACACCTGGTAGAAATGCAGAGCAATATATTCACTGACAGGTCCAGAACAAGTTCTTACAGAAGTGCTTTAACATATTTGGGAAGGATTTATCGCACACAGGTATGGGGAAGAGTGAGGGATAGATTGTGCATATCGAAAGATCAAGGGGAAGTTGTTTCTTTCCTGATGCTCTGAAAGTATAGTTGTGCTCCATGCTCTGCTACTGCATTTCTTGCTCATGGACAAAGCATTAATAAGGAATTGCAAGACCTTATTTATAGAACTCAAGTTTCTATAGCTAAATTCTATATTTAGATAGCAGGATGCTTTTTCATGGAATCCACAGTGCCATAAGAAATCAGGTCATTTATATGCCTCTAAATATTGACTTCAGGTGCTCAAATTCAGGTATGCTCAGGTTTGAACAGGTAACTGTGAGTATGAGTATTTAAAATAATTCTGCTGATTTCAGAGAAATCTTTTCTGAGAGAATTCACTCTTTTAACTTCAAGAGAAAAAACAAACAACAGCAACAACAACAACAACAACAAAACAGACAACAACAACAAAGCAGGTACCTATGTGGAGATAAAAGAAGATCATTCTGCAAATCAGTAGGGGGATGTAAATGATTTTCTTCTCCTCCATGCATGCTCACTTCCTTTTGAAAAGTGAGATGGTCATCACATCCTTCTCTTCTGATGTTCAAAAGGCATCATGTACTCCCTTATCTCTATGCACTTTCTTTGCAAAGAATAAACTTATTCCTAGCACTAATTTTATGACTGTTTTATAAGCTTAAGTCACAGACATACATAAATATCAATTTGTGTGCAACCACATAGCTAGTAAAAAAAGATGAAAGTATGTGCTGAGTCTTTGCTGTGTCCTTTGTACAAAAAGCAGGGTAAGGGACTCATATCAGATTAGTCATTATAAAATAGGTGGAAGGTATATACTAATCTTCTAGTCTCCATTTTTGATGAATGTATGTGTGCATCAAGAAAATGCATTCCCCTTCTAAAAACTGTGAAATTAATTCACTTTGGACATAGCTATCCTGCTGTCAGATTATAAAATGCTTTTGTTGCTAACTTCATCTAAAAACCAAGCTTTGAGACAGATAACATTAGGTCATATAAATCTCACCTGAGTTTTCTGTAGCTGATGTATCACAAAACTTCACTGTGTGAAGTGACCCCAAAACAATGTTCCATTATAGTATTATGCCTTTCCTGATGCTTCATTGTGCTAAGAGCTCCTTTACTGCAGCTGAAAACTCAGTGCTAAAAGTTATCTTAAATTCTCTGAATGTGGAAAATATGTTGAACTAAGAACTAACAATTCTAGCAGAAAATGTTATTTACTGTCCATTTTATACTGTCCACATAACAAATATTGTCATGGCTTTGGAATATGTACGGAATATGTATTTGAAACAGCACACATTTAGCTACACATATCCCATTAATACCAGTGGGAGTCATGATGCTAAATCTCCATATACTTTGTGCGAAAAGTACAGCTGATTATCTAATGCTGTACTCTCTCATGCAGGCTGAGGATCTTTGGTGTTGACAATGTCACTCAAAAAATGGATACGTACAACACCACTATATTCCCAGATCCCACTTGTCATAAAACAGTTTCTGAGAGCAAACAGACATCAGCTTTTAGGTGAACAAGAAACAAGTATATTTTTCTTTAATTTGAAAGCAAAAACAAGTCAAACACATTTTGCTTTTTCACTTTTCTTCAGGTACTCAATGCAAACTTCATAGAAATATTATCTGACAAATATATTGGACATCTCTGAGGATGGGCAAGGACTATTATTACAGTTCTCCAGACAGAAAAAGAAAAGCAGAAAAGTGAAATGACTTGCTGAGAGCTTCCTAGCAAACCATATCAGAAAAAGGCTTAGGAAACAGTACTTTTGAACAGACACTTTTTGGTCATTGCTCCAAATGGGGTTGATCCTCATTTATAATTTAAAAAGACATGATCCAACCTTACAGAGACCTAACAGTGAGTATGATATTTTTGTTTAGCTGATGCAGCTTTCTCCTTCTGTGAACTACAGAACAAGGTCTTCCATCTGTGACTAATCTGAGAGTTAAATGTTAAGGAAAAACAGGTACTGGATGCTTTTAAGACAGACCACAAGATGCGGTGACCCAAGAGATACTCACTGAATGAGGTGAATATGTCAAATTTATTATAATAACAATTTAAAGCAAGCAAACAAACAAACAACTAGTTCTTAATGGTGATTTTTAGGGGAAAAGAATTATATATATATATATATATATATATATATACCTTACAATCTGCAGCCACACATAGAATATTTAAATGTAATAGGTGCTGTCAAATCTAGTTACCAGTTCTTTTTGCTTGTCCTTCAGTTGACCTTAGAATTCCATTACAGAAAATAAATGTCCATCAAGAAATTTCTAATACACTTACAAATTCAGCTGAAACTTACACATAACCTGCCTCCACACACAGCCTTTGTTTAGATGAGTAAATCGTAAAAGCTATGCTTACTGTGGATTAGTTAACGACTACTAATGAAAAAACCTGAACCAGAAAAAACCTGTAAATGAAAATTCATTAAAACTGATCCTATAAAAATATTGCAATAAAGCAAATACTTTGAAAAGTAAAATATCTTTTAACACCTTTTGTCTGCTTCTTGCAGATCATTTCAGGAATTGGAATGTAGTTCAGAATGTAGTTTTACATGAATGTTTGTGTGCATATACTTGTTTATTCCTATAAATAGATAAATGAAAGATAGAGCTTGAAACACAGGTGATTTTTGCTAGTAAATGTCACCTCACATGGAATAGTGATATACATTGCCACATGTTTTCTTTAAATTTTACTCAACTGTTTACTTATCCATGGTGATTTTGAGTTGTGAACGAAGGACCCGTTTCCTGATGATTACAGTCTCTGTGGATAACTAATAAAGACATGGAAACACGTGGTGCTGAAGTCTTTTGTGGAATCAAAAAGCAGAGGAGAGAATAATGCAAAGTAGTGGTAAGTATGGTGTATTCATCTAGAAATAAAAAACAGTGTCTCCAAACTTGTGTTTTCTATGTAAGCAGAATAGGAAAATATAAGGAAAATACTGGATGCTTTATGAACTCAGAGGAAAAATAGGACCTAAATATTGACAGTTTTATATAGTTTTTCTTATTACATTTAGAGATGGTGAGAAGTTTAAAGGAGGCAGTTCTCCAGAAATATTCCAGCAAACTCCAGCCCTTAGACTGTGATGATGTCTCTCACGACTCCTCTTCTGTATCTCAGAATCACTCAGGGTCTCAGGATCCTCTGTTGTCAGAGGATGTAAAAACATTGGGAAGCCTACGTGGATGAAATTTAGATTAACTTCAGGCTCTTAAAGTACAGATATTTACATCAGAAATAGTTTTCTAGATTCATTTTAAACTAAATGAGGGAGATTGTTTTGCTATCATGTATCTGGATTGTGGCCAAAATATTTTCGTATCCAAATACAGATCAAATAAGTAATAACTGCAAAAAGTTTGGAAGGAAAACTGGAAGTAACTGGATGAGGACCTCTGCTTCTCAACCTCTCAGCTGAAATGTTGTATCAGGACTAAAACACATTTGTAAGTTTTCCAAGCGTATTCAAAGTCAAAATGTAGATTAAATCATTTCATATTGATTAGGAAAAAAAAAATAAGAAGAAAAATGTTTCATCTATATCAATGGCAGTAGCTTTACCACTGTGCATGAGTCAGCCAATGCTTCTCCTTGTGTTTTACAGGGTCACTCACAGCACCATTACCACTAACGTCCTGACTGTCTCCAGCCACAGTGACTCCTCTGATTACCTCCCTTGGTAAGCTATTTTACTGTCCAATTGCTCTCACTTTTTCTGTTTAATTTGGGACTGAACAGCATGAATTTTCAGTTCCAATGACTTGTTTCCAAAAGAGAATAGCTTTGTGGCTTCCATGCACAGACAAGAAGTAATACTAGCAAAACACTGCATTTTATGAAGACTTTTTTTTTCTGCCTTGCAGGAAAAACATGATTTATTTTTATTTTTATTTATTTATTTGTTTTTCACACTGATGTACCAGAAAAAATATTTTAATTGAAGTTCAAAATATAGTATCAGAAAATTGGAAATTTAACATTGGTACAGCACAAAAACAAGGCTTCTCTTGACTCTGTTCTACATTGCTTGAGAGTATTTTATACCTGCATCACCTTAATTTCTTCTTATTGTTTTATGGTCAAAAGTACGACCAGGATCGAGATCCCCAATCCTTGTTGCTATGTGGGTATCTGTGGTCCATGATGCACACAGTTTATGTAAACAGATACAAAGCCTGATAATAATATTATTATTATTTTTTTTTTTTTTTTGCCACACCAAATGTTAAGTCACACTGCCTACCCCAAAAAAGACATTTTTTTTCTCTGTTTTTGAGGGGACTGAAATATTTTGAATTTTATTTCATTTTGTTAGGTTCTTGATTTTTGATAATAATTGAACCTTCCACAGTATGACTAAAGTCTAGACAAATGAGTCCAAACAAGCCCAAGTTTTCACCAAAACACCATTCAGACTTTGTTTGTTTTCTGACATGTAAAAGTTTCATCTATCAGTTTTCAGAATATTCTTCACTTCCGTGATTTATTCAGAATAGTGATTCAATCACTTCCCAGATAGACTGTCAAAGAATTTCTAGGGATAAGGTACCTTCTGCAAAGGTCTGAGATTCCACAGATGTTCAACCAGTGCTGGACTGCAGAGTAACTTTTGATACCTTATGTCTTTCAGCTATCACTTATTACTTTGAGGAATGGTCTTGAACATAAAAAGAAGGCAAAGAAACTGTTTATCCAATTTTCATATTTGAAATATCTGAACCTTGGAGTTTGGCTATTTACTGTTCATACGGTACTAATGCTACAAATAGATGACTTAGAAAAATCTTTGAAAAATAAAACGATTGATGAAACATTCAAGTATTACTTTGCTGATGCACATATCACAAAAAAGCAGACATAAATATTTAACACATAATTATCAATAATTTGTATTATTTTTTTTTTTTTTTCCTGTGAACACTCTGCTTATTTTTAAAGTATAAGGTAAAACTTTTTTTTTTTTTTCCAAGTTGCAAGCAAAATTTATAAGAACTAAAGGTGTGTTTTGAATTCTCTAATCACTTATGGATAAGATTGGTATATTCTCCATATCCAGTTTGTCTGTACTTTATCAAGACAGAAATCCTAGGAGGTTGCCATCACAATTTTTTACATGTTTATCTTGGGCTGCCCTACATGGCCATACACATTCCTTCACTGACTAGAAAAGAATCCCAGGTGACTAGATTAGATCATGCACCCAATTTACTGATGTCTAGCAGCTAGGACTGAGGTAGAACAGACTTACTGGAGTCTGGTGTGGATGGGGTCCCTTTTCTGCTGCATGAGTGGGTTTTGGATAAAGCCATAATTCTGCTCAGGCCCTTAAAATGATGCTTGTATTGGAGTCAACTAATGCATAGATCCAACACTGTCCCACGGCACTGTGCTGAATTTCTCTTTTATTGTGATTAAACATTTTCTTCTATTATTTCATGCTTATCACAACAGAGTTTTCAGGACTTAAATCTTCTTGTATCACTGCAATTTCTCACAAAGAAAACATTTAAATGTCTTGATAGTTTTATACATTATAAATCAAACAGGAGATAAAAAATGGAATCTACAAACTTACCAGGATTTAACAAATCTCTGTGATCTTCAGAGGCCATGTATTTACTCACTCGCTCGAATGGGGAACTCCAAAAAGAGCAATTTGAAGGACCTATGTGAACCCCTGCACTCACTATTCAAAATCCTATTTAAAATAAAGACAAGACTGGAAAATCTTATCTTTTCCAGAATTACAGCAATATAATAATGAAAGGCTTTAACAGGGTTAAGACAGGGGTGTCTTGTAAACTGTAATTTACATGACTTTTGAACTTTTTATTTTTGTAAAATCCTTTAGAATATGCTAAAGTTCCTGTGTAATGTCACTGCTGTCTCATAAATGTGCAGATCTGGAACAGTGAAAGGTGATGCATACCTCGTGCATTTCATCTGGGTAACATTAAGTTTATGATCTTATTTAATAAGCAGCATTGAGTTAAAAATTATACGTACGTTGGGGCTGTGCAAAACAAACATTCTGTGTCTGGCAAACCAAGGACTTGAAGAAACTCTAAAGAGACATTGCATGGTCTGGGTTAAGCATGAGGGAAGGCAAAGCAGGCTGGGGAATGGGGCATGCTGTGCCCTTGTACATCCAACTTTTCTCCATTAGCAACATCTGTTGTGGTGCATGCTCTGAGATGTTTCATGGAAGTTTCCTTCACCATAACCCCTGCTTCCTTTTCCCTTTCACGCCATATAACTCCTGCAGCTTCTTGAGCATTTATACAAGCATCTTATTTGCCCATTTTGAGTTTTTTTTTTTGTTTGTTTGTTTGTTTTTTTTTGTAACTGCAACTTGGAAAAGATTGTAAAAATAAAAATAACAGGTTTCTATTTCTAAAGATTCTGATTTTATTATTTCATTAATTAACTGTAGCAAGGCATAGGACTCTGTTGCATGAGTGTATTGGGTTTATGTGGCAAGGTTTTGGTACTGGGGGGCTGCAAGGGTGGCCTCTGTGAGAAAAGTCCAGCAGCTGCCCCATGTCAGATCAGAGCCAGTTTCATCAGGCTCCAAAGGGACCTGCCCCTGCCCAGAACTGAGCCAATAAGCAATGTTGTTTGTGCCTCTGTGAGAGCAGATTTAAGAAAGAAAAAACAAACTGCTGCACAACAGGAGCTGGGAATGAGGAGTGAGGAACAGCCTTGCAGACCAAAGGTCAGTGCAGCAGGAAGGTAGGAGGTGCTGCAGGCACGCAGCAGCAGTTCCCCTGCAGCCTGTAGAGAGGCCCCTGGTGGAGCAGGCTGTCCCCCTGCAGTCCATGGGTCCCACATGGAGCAGATCTCCACGCTACAGCCTGTGAAGGAGCCCCCAGTGGAGCAGGAGGATGTGGCCTGGGGGAGGCTGCGGCCCATGGAGAGCCCCCGCAGGAGCAGGCCCTGGGCCAGAGCTGCAGCCCGTGAAGAGGAGCCCATGCAGGACCAGGAGGTCTGGAGGGAGCTGCTGCCCACCCGTGGGGGACCTGTGCTGGAGCAGCTTGCTCCTGGGGGATGGATGGACCCCATGGTATGGAGCTGTGTGGGAGCAGTTCTTGAAGAGCTGCTGCCTGTGGGCAGCCCCCGCAGGCTCAGTTCAGGAAGGACAGCATCCTGTCGGAGGGACCACACACGGAGCAGGGGCAGAAAGGGACCGTGAAGGAGCGGCGGAGACGAAGGTCAGGAACTCACTGCAGCCCCCATTCCCTGTTCCCCTGTGCTGCTGGGGGGAGGAGGTGGAAGAGATTGGATGAGGAGAAGGTGTTTTTAATTTTCTTTGTTTGTTTCTTACTGCTCTAGCTTTTCAGTAGTAGGTAATAAAGTTTACTAATCTCCAAATGCTGAATCTGTTTTGCCCCGACGATAATTGTTGAGTGATGTCACTGTCCTTACCTCAACCCTTTATCCCTTTTCATCATATTTTGTCCTCCTTTCCCTTTGAGGATGGGGAGTGAGAGAGCTGTTGTGGTGGAGCTCAGCTGCCCAGCTGGTTCAAAGCACCACAATGAGTTATTGAACGAAGAGTATACAGATGACTGCCATTATGGTCTACAACACAGTCTAAGCAAAAGACAAGGCAGATGAGATAGAGCACAGAAGAATGACCTACTCAAGGTTACACAATGTAATACGCAGCAGTATTTATACAAAACTAGGATTACTAATAAGGAATTATTTCTAATTCACTGTTTTATCAATCCAACAATAGCAGATTTGTGGTACTGAGAGAAGATTAGTTTTTCTCATGATTTAACACACCTCTTTAGGAAGATCTACATACTGGCAAATGTTTGTTACTTACCATGAATTATGCTATTTAATAACCTGAGTCAAAATGTGGCTGAAAATACCTCGTTAACACACTCTAAACGACTTGTACATCCTTTATATTTACGACACATCTCTGAGGAAAATAAAAAATACATAAAATCATTTTGCTTTTATGTTTGAGAGTTTTTGCTTTTGGTTTTGCTGGTTAATTTTAACCAAATTTGCTGAAGATAACAAAAACAACAACAAAAAACATGATACTAAAAATTCTGTGAAAACTGAAACTTAGGTGTTAATGAGGCTCGAATTAGTGGTTCCACTGAGTGAGAAACTGCAGCATGAACTTAGCTTATTATTCAGTGCTAGTGAACCATCAGTGAAGACCTCAAAGCCCTAACCATAAGAAGTACTTTGGCCAGATTTTGCACCGTTTCAGGCATGGGCTTAATGCGACATGAAGATGGTGGAAAACACTACACATAACTTCTGTTAGTCAAAAAAACCTAACTGGTTATTATTATTATTTTTTATATATTTTTATTCCCTTTTTTTTTTCTTTTTTTTTTTTCATTTTAAGATGTATAATTTTATTTTAAATGAATAATTGTCAACTTTAAGTCAATGAAAGATAGTCAGCTTTGTAGCTCATTACTATAGCTTGGCCCATTATCTAAAATTATTATCTTGAATGCTTTAAGTTAATATATCCGTAAAGCTTTGTAGTGGGAAATGTCCAGTGTAATGGAACATGTGGTTGTGAATGGTCTGATAATCTGAATACAGCTGAGAACAATTTCAGTGACATGTTGCAGTGCCTTTTGCTCAGTTATGAATAGGTAGACCCTTAATAGTCTACAGTTATGAGAAATAGGCAGCTAGCACTACAGTTTCTTTTCAGAAATCTCGTACAAGTCACAGTGTGATGAAAATCAATTTCTTGTGAAAAAACTTTTTGAAACTAGTGGGATCAGAACCTCAGCTTTAACTCATTTGGGGAAAATATGTCCTCTCCTGATGTGAAAGAAATACCAAATTAAGACTGAATGGAGTATAAAATTTGTTCTATTGTTGGCCCAATCTAGAAATTTTAATTTCCTTTTGGTTTCAATAGCAATGGAGCTAATTCCACAGTTTTTCAGGATAATTGGCTCTTTCGAGGTGTTAAAATCTTTTTTTTCTATTGTTCTCTGATGTATGCCAGATGTATTTGACATATTCAGACATTTTCAAACATATTTTTGAAAATATTAACTGACCTTTATCTAATGTCTATTCCTATAATGGCAAAAAGTGCTCCAAAGATTACTAGACACAGAATAAGGCATTAATGCCTTTATTATTGTTCTTTCTATTTGGGGGTTTCACCTTGCACTTTCATTGACTCTTAGAAGGTTTTAGTTGCAGAAGGAACAGTATAATTCATGGGTAATTTGCACTGTATGAGCTCACTCTTTTCAAGGAATTATATTTATAAAAACTGATGATGTTGCCAAAGAGTGATTATTTCTACCTGTGAAAATACATACATACAAAAGAAAAGCCTGAACTCCACCTCACTCACGTTCTCTCTTATTACAGCACACCACTTATTTCACTTGTCTGGGTTATCTGGGATATGAATTTTACATTTGTCTGGCATTTAAGTTTGATGTACTTGGGTTGGTAAATAAGTTTATTCTTGAAGTTGGAAATCCAGTAATACGCAGTCTTTATGAGTATATTTTGCTTTTCACTTTTTGAAAAGCTTAGATGCCAATTGGCCACCTCTACTGGAAGGCTGAGTACTCACAGATTCATTGGCTGCAGGTGAAATTGTGTGTTTCACATCTCTGAACAATATTTCTACATGCCTTTCTGTTGCTTTTATAACTTGTGTTCTGACTTTAAGCAATTCACCATTCAATTCGTTGTTAGTTATATCCACGCTTATTCCCCAGAATTACTCTAAAAAGTAAGACATGCAGAAATCTTATTTACTCGTGTTGCCTTTGATACAGTTTCTTCTCTGCCTAAACCTACCTTCATGCATACAGAAGGAAAAACAAATAAAACCAAAACAACAAACCAACACTTCCAGAATCTACTACATATCCAATGACCTTAATCAAAATGTTATCTGGTTCATACTGCCTCAGTCAACCTTGGCACTTGATGCTTTTTTTCTATTTTCTGGTCGCTCTTTGGCACTCTTAAGGCAAGTCACTCATTGTCATGAGCTTAATTGGTGAGAAGTCATAAAGTGCACCACTTTCAGCAGATTTTTAGGCTGGCTTTTTAATGCAGGTATAATGGGCAAACTTTTCACTGCATCTCTAGCTGCTGGCATATGGCATCCAGGAAGACAAGTCAGCCCATCAGATTAACCATGTAATAAACCCAGAAGCAGCTTTAAAACTGTAAAACAAAATTGCTTATGAAGTCTGCCAAAGTACCAGATGCTGCTGTTGGAATAAATATTTTCCAGTGCTTAGCATCTGGCCTCTGACATTGCCAGCAAAACCTGAAAAAATTGCTAGCCACTATCTACCATTTTTCTTTGCATACGTTTCTTTCAACTTGAGACTGTTACTATTTGCATTGTTATCACTGTCATTGAAGTTGCTGTTCTTTCTGTATATATTAAAATGTTTTCTATTCATAGTATTTCATAGTAAAATAGACTTTACATTGAAATTATTCTAATTTCATATATTTCAATCCATTTAATCTAGTATGTTATTTCTGATAATGACCAGAAATGTGACCAATAGTGAGCAGAATCCATTTAAGATAGTTAAAGGAGTAAGACTATGCCTGACAGAGCTATGGATAAAACTTTATTAGTTAACAGCGGGACTAACTAGCTCTGACATGAAAAGAAAAAAAAAAATCATGATACTGTCAAATGTCATGCAAATTGGCTTGGTATTTGAAACAACACATAAGCCTATACTGTGGCAATTTCATGCCATACAGATACCATAGGCATGTCTGTAATTCTGAAAGCATAGAAGTTTTATAGTCCTTGAAGATTTCTGTAATGTTTATTGTTTTAACAAGGCATGTAAATAGAGCAGACTTTTTTAATGCATTTTAGTACTTAATTTTATTTGGAAACCTTTGAAATCTGATTCTTAATAATACTGTGTGGCAATTAATTTAATACATTTATTTTATATTTTGTGAAATATAGGACCTATTTGACTAATATAAACAAGCCAGTAGCCAAGTTTATGCTAAGACAAAGCCTTAGTCTTTGCATTTAGTTTTCCAACTACAGAAACAAATAAATCCTGGTTCTACATCTACTGGGGCAAAGTCAGTTATTAGATGCAAGTTGACCTCAATAGGTGCTCTTTCTTTTTTTCTACTAAAAAATAGACGTTATGGAATTTGGGGGTTAATACTGATACTGGCATGGTTAACAGCAGTATGTGAAAAATAATGTATCCTGATGAAATACATTGCATTTGTAAAACAGATTTGGAATAACCTGATTTATCTTCTTTCTTGTAGCATTTTGAATTCAGAATATCTCCACCGACTTCAGCTGAATGAAGAACAGAAGCTAACCTATTTATTAGCTCTATATCCTGCCTTTAAAAACATGATGCATTAAGAGATGTCATATTAATTGCTATCAAGCAAATGAGCATCAAAATTCTCGTATATTATAGTAACATTGTAAGACGTTATGGCAGATGTCATCCAACTGCTCTGCAGCTACATGATCGATGCTATCATTTTTGATTGATGTCCCTGACACTGTGGCATTCGAAACAGAGCAAAACCTCATATGCTTTTGAGAGATGATGAATATAAACTTGTAAAGTGAGAAATCATTATGTGGGGGAACTAAAAATATGCAATGAAGGTTCCTGCAGCCATTAGGATGTCCTTCATAGAGGAAAGGAGACAGAATTTTTGGATGTACAGATAATGCAAAAAGTAGGTAACATTTCTATTTAAGAATACATGAAAATGCATTGAATCTATGAAATGCAAATGAATCCACGAAAATGCAGCTTCTTTTTCATTCTTTGGCAGCACCAACTAGTGAAAACTAATTTTCACAAGGGGGGTTCTTTCAAAACACAACAAAACACATTTTTTGACTTTTCTTTATAGATACAGTGCTTATCTTAGGACAGGTCTGAGGGCAGCTGCTCATAAGCCAGTCTGTCAGTACAGCTAGTATTCAGTCATTCAGAAAGTTAGAAAACAAACTCTGAAGGAGCATCGTGGTCACCCCAGCTCAATATGGGAGTGTGCTGGTGAGACCATGCTGGTGTTGTAAATAACAACAAACACTTAAGTTATGGGCAGGATATGTGGTACTCTGTGAACTGCCCTTCTTACTCTTCTGTAGTCATCAGGTGACTTGTTAATGTTTAAAACAAACAAGCAAAGAAACAAACATTTTTTGAATCATATAGGTAATGCGTGAGCTATAGTGGCTGATCCTTTTAGCTCTGTGCTGTCTCCTCTTTTGCTTGAAGATTCAACAGAGGCGGAAGGTAATTCCCCTACCTGCCCTGTGAGCAAAAAGGTGCTTCTCTCTAAAAGATTTAGCTGTGATGTACAATCTCTTTCTTCAGTTGGTTGGAAACAAACAAAATCTTAGTACAAGAACACAAAGTACTCAATAAGATCAACAGTGATTATGGCTCCTGATTACATAGGTGCACTGGAGTAAGATCTGGGATCAACTTTCACTAACCGTCCACTCAGCAGATGTTTGCTAAGACAAGTGCAACTCCTGTTCAGTGTGTTTGTCTGATCTATGAAAGTAAGGAAAAACAAAACTATGAGTAAAGAATAAGTTTAATTAGAAACCACAGGAGGTGCTAAGTGGCCATGTTTGGTGTGAATCAGTTAATACTACTGATTGTCCTGAATATTTTTTAACCTGTGTGTTTTTTGAAGAGCTCATGTGTTTTATGGATTATTGCCACTAACACTGTAAGTAAGATTCATTATACAAATAGATTGTAAAAGTAGAATGTAACTATTCTTTAAATAGATAGTAAAAGTAGAATGTAACTATTCTATATTCTCTTCCCCTGCTTCTGTATTTGAAATTGGTACTAGTATATTCAACATTAGACATAAATTAAGAAGAAACAAAACTGTAGAATTGACTTGAAGGAATAACCACTTCAGATGTACACAGTTCATTTCTGGGATTGTCCAAACATCATCTTTTCTACTGGGCTATTCAAAGTAGCAACTCTGTGGTGCATCTGTGGTGAAGATAATTTTCTGAAATGTGATCATGTCTTCCTCAGGCTCTACAGTGAATTATTGTCTCTGCGGTGCGGTGGTCAAATACTGAGAAATTGCAATGCAAAGCAACTGCAATGAAATTGCAATACATTATAATAATGTACTCATCCAAGAAGTTTGCTCCTGGCACCTTAGGCAGTGCAAAATTTTGGTCTTTCCTCCTCATATTCAAAGAGAGAAATGACACACATTCAGATTAGTCACTAGGAAAACAAAATTCCAGGTAAATTACAAATTTTGTATTTCAAAGGA
>SNRU01011884.1:0-21018 GCA_006130075.1 Branta canadensis | reverse complement strand
TTATTATTATTATTATTATTATTATTATTATTATTATTATTATTATTATTATTATTATTATTATTATTATTATTATTATTATTATTTCCCCCTCCTTCATGCTTATAGCTCTTTAGTGAACATACATCATCTAAGGACTGCTAGAAATAAGGACTGCTAGAAAGACCACAACACCTTTTCCTTTCTTTTTTTATTTTCTCTTTTTTTTTTTTTTTTTTTTCTTTCAGCATTTAAATGACCTAGGGACTCTACATTTGTGTTTGTGGTTGGCCACATCTATTTCCCTGTGAAGTACTGAAGATGAGCAAGCTTTTACAGCTACAAGCTACCTTCCAAGAAAGATTTTATTCCTCCACTTACACACAAAGGCCCCTTTTCAGCCGAAGCTTATTTTAGTTTATATGTTCTGTAGGATGGGAAGAATTCTGATGTGCCTTAGGAACTAGAAGGGTCCATATTACTGGTGTTAGGAGAGCCATTTTGCACTGTGGTAGCAGCTAATGGTTATCTACTACAGCTACTTTACACTAGTTGTTACGCAAACAGGGGAAAAAAAAAAATCTGTGCCCCACAAAGACATGAAATGAGAAGTCTGAAGGAAGTACAAGATAATACTTGTAGCATTTTGAGAAAAAAAAAATAAATACATATATATATTTATAAAATCATCCTTTCTTAAAAAAAAAAAAAAAAAAGATGCAAAGATGCAATATTATTTTCATATCTCAAATCAAGATTATTTCCAAACTTTCAGGCTTATTGTACTGGGTGCAAGTGCCATGGCACTGGCAGTAGGCTGCTGGGCTTCTCTATGCAGAGAGGCTGGGCTGCCCTGTTCCAGACAGCCATGGCCCTGCTGTAGGGCACAGCTTGGTCCAGCAGACAAAATGGTGGCATCTCAAGGAAAAGGATTTAAGAAAAGGAAGAAAATGTCTGACAGTCAGAGAAGGAGGGGAAAACAGTGTGAGAAATGGCAGAGAGAGCAAGCAAGGCCAGAGGAGAAAAGATGCTCAGTGGTGACAGAGCAGACACCCCCTGAAAAGACTGTAGCCTGAGGTCCACTAAGGCCCTGTTCAGGAGCAGAGGAAAAGCCTAAGAAGGAAGAAGCGGCAGAGACAAGCCACTGCATCTTGATTGCACTTCCACAAGGCACTTCACCACTTGTTGCCTTTCTGAAGTGGGTGAATGCATGTGGAGGGAGAGTGTCTGTTCCTTTACAGGTATCTTGTCCAAGACTATTTTCAATGCAATGAGAAATAATAAGAAAGGGAGGAAGCCGTAAATGAGAACACACAGGGACACAAACCTGACCAATGAAAAATAAGGGTGGCAGTGATGGGAATCAAACCTGCTTATCCTCCCATGATAGGACATGGGATAGGGTGAGAAGGCTTGCTGCATCAAGGTTATCTGATCAGGGATCTGGTCTGTTGGGAAACTAAGGGGAAAAGGGAAGCCAAAACAAGAATATACTGAGACACAGATGTGACAAAAACAATCACAGAGATAATGACAAAAACAATGCTCCCAGTCACGCTGGCTGATGGGCTATGGAGAAACTACAGGAGCCGTTTCCACAAAGATCAGCCCTGGCCTGGCGCAGTTGGTACAGCTGTCAACCAGGGGCCTGCGCTGTGAGGGGTGCAGGGATGGGCAGAGCTCTGCAAATCCTTGGGGGACGTGCAGGGGAAGGAGAGCAGTGAGGTGCAGAGTGGGGGCTGTCAGAAAGGGGGATAAAGGGGTGCTTTGTGTGTAAAATGGGGCCATCAGCATGCCTGTCTGGCAGAGCCCTGTGCCTGATCTATCTTAAAAAATCTTTTCTTACCCATCTTCTCCATGTTCTCACTGTCGTGTTTGTGAGCAACAGGGATTCATTGCCAGCTCCTGTGGATCAGTGTGAGGGGATGGGTGTCAAGAGTCTGGAGCCAAACCATGGTGGACAACCTGGATTGTGGTGCCAGTGACTAGAGCCCACGGGGTCTTGGCACTAGCTACTATGGTATGTGTGTGAGGTCTGTAACCCCCAGCCCCTGGGATGGGAATGGTGTGTGTCCCCAGACCAGCTCTGGGGCCAGGATTATGTGCTGGTGGCTGGGTCAGGACAAGGGGTCACTGCTCCTGGGCCCCAGTGCCAGCTCTGGGGACAGCACCTGCCTCTGCCCACTCCGGGGCATGCTTGGGGGTACCTGTGTGTGTGCTGGCAAACTGTGAGCGGGCCCAGCCAGGAAGCCAGGGCATGGGGCCAGGCTGGGGCCTCAGGCAGCCGGGGAACCTGTGGTGAGGGCTGCAAGTGTGGGTGCCGATGGATTGAGTGCATAGGCGCTGGTGTACGCAGCGAGCCCTGATCGTGAGCAGCTGGCAAGCAGGGGCCTCACAGGTGGGCAAGAGGCCAGGGTGCGGGCAAGGGTGCTGGGAAGACAGAGGGGCTGTGCTGGGGCTGAGGGAGGCCGATGTGCATGTGCTAGTGCCCTGGGGACGTTGCCTGTGGGCCTGCACCAGGGCCTGCTGGCTCTGCTTGACCCAGGGCAGGAGGAGACAGGGACTGCTGGAGACAGTGCGTGGGCTGATGCCAGGTGTGGGATCAGCCATGCCAGCATCTTCTGTGTATGTGTATGTGTGTGTGTGTGTGTACACATTTGCTCTTTTCTGGTTTTGTATCTCAATATCTGAATTGGTACTTAAATATTAATATTAATTGGCAATAAATTTAGTTAAATTCTCCAAGTCAAATGTGTTCTGCTTATGCCAATAACTACTAGGTGATCTCCTGGTCTCTATTTTGACCAGGAAGTCTTGCTCTTACATTCTCTCTATTCTTTCCCTCAACACCTGTTCTGCAGAGACTGGGGTAACAAACAGCTGTGTGAGTGTTTTGCTGCAATCTAAGGCCAACCCACCACACTTATATTCAAATGTACTTATGGTTTTATGTGACTAGATAAATATATATACATATAAAACTGGATATTTTTGTAGACTCTTAGAAAGTTTAAATGTCACTGTATAACTATGTTATGAGTACTGGTCTGCTTGATCACTTTTGCCAACTCAAAAGTCCTGGTTCAAAGAAGCATAGGCTCCTCTTTCGAATAGACTGGTATTTTTTATATTCCCCCAGCCAAATGAAAATTTGTAAGATCCGCTGAATGTTTCTGTAGCCATAAAATGCTGTCAGCTCAGCACTTCATTTTCAATCCCTGGTGAAAATACAAATGTTTACAATTTAGATGTGAGTTCAGGCTCCAGCATTAAAAATTCTGTGTGGAATCCTAGGGTCACTGAAATCAGACATGAAGAAACAAGGAGAAAAGTGATTCTATAAGAGCTTTAAATTAGATTTGAAGGTGGTAAAGGATAAAAACAGGCTTGCCACTGATAAGCCATGGGACTGCACACTAAAATTTGACGGGCTGTCAGTTGGTGAGGTCCTTCAGTCTGATCTAGCAGGTGCTGGGAACACTGGAGCAGATTTGAAATGTTTCTACACCAGTACACACAGCATAAGGAATAAGCAAGAGGAGCTAGAATCCTTGGCTTTGTCCCAGATCTATTACATCATTGGCATAAGTGAAACTTTATGGGAAGAGTTCTGTGACTGGTGTGTTAGAGTGGACAGTTACAGGCTTTTCAGAAGGGATAGACAGGGCCAGTGAGGCAGGGTGGTGGTGCTCTATGTAGCAGAGGGGCTGGGCTGTATGGAGCTTGCAGTTGCTGATGATACAGTTGAGATCCTCTGGGTAAGGATTAATGGACAAGCAAATAAAGTGGATGTCATTGTGGGAGTTTACTGTAGACCAGGCAGCCAGGATGATGACACCAATGAATTGTCCTTTAAGAAACTAAGAGATACCTCCAGATCAGCCACCCTTGTCCTTGTAGGTGACTTCAGTTTGGCGGACATAAACTGTGAATACCACACAGCTGATACAAGCAGGTCCAGGAGACTCCTAGAACATCTTGGTGATAATGTCTTGGTACAGTTACTGAGGGAGACAACTAGCAAAAGGTGATCTTGTGGATTTCTTGCTTGTACACAGAGATGGCCAAACATCTTGGCCATAATGACCATGAAGCAGTCAAATTTAAAATGTTTGGTGATAGAAGGGAAGTTGCCACCAAAACTTCAACACTGAATATGGGGAGAGCACACTTCAGGCTGCTCAGAGAAGTAGTTAGTAAGGTCCCCTGCAAAACTGCTTTTGAAGTTATCGGGGTCCATCAATGCTGGTCACTTTTTAAGTACTGCTTCTTAAAAACAAAGGAACAGGTGATTCCAAAATGTTGGAAGTCAAGCAAGTGGAATAAAAGTGGCTAAGCAGGCATCTTCTTCTAGAGCTTAGGTGGAAAAGGAAAGTGTATGGACACTGGAAGCAAGATCAGGCGACATGGGAGGACTAAAGAGATGCCCTTTTCCATTGCAGGGAGAAAATTCATGTGGCCAAGGCTCAATTAGAGTTGGAGCTCGTCTTCTTTCCTGCCTGTCTTGAAAACAGGGACAAGACAGGCAAGAAAGAAGACCCTGCTAATTACAGGCCTGTCAGTCTCACTTTAGTGCCTGGTAAAAATATAAAGAACATTATTCTGGGAGTTATTAAAAAATACCTGAAAGATAACACTGTCATTGGTCATAGCCAACAAGGATTCATGAAGGGAAAGTCCTGCTTAACAAATTTAATTTCCTTTTTTGACCAACGTAGTTGATGAAGGGAAGCCAAACGGTGTAATCTTTTTGGAACTTTCGATACTCTTTCTCATAGTATCCTTCTGGACAAAACGTTCGGCATACAGCTAGATAAAAACATAAAATGATGGGTGAACAATTGGCTGATCGATCAGGCTCTAAGGGTTATCATTAATGGGGTTAGAACAGGCTGGTGGCCAGTAACTACAGGGGTTTCCCAGGGCTCCATTTTGGAACTAGTTCTCTTCAATGTTTTTATAAATGGTCTGGATGCAGGACTCCAACACATACTAAATAAGTTTGCAGAAGATAAAAAATTGGGGGGAATATTTTTGCTAATATTTTGATGACTCATTTAGGGTAAGAAATACAAAGTGCAATTTAAAGCAAGTATACATACAATCTCAAGTAAATTGTTAATTATTGCATAAAAACTGGATTTTCATGAATTAGTGAGATGATTGTTAACAAGGGCAACTTCTGGGAAAAAAAAAAATGCATGAAATTATCCGACTAAACAGGTGTAACATATATAGTATAAGTTCTCTTTAATGTTTTGATAAATGACTTGGATGCATGAGCTGAAGGTACGCTGAGTAAGTTTGTGGTTGATACTAAATCAGGAGGAGCTGTTAACTCTGTTGAGGGTAGAAAGGCCTTGCAGAGAGATCTTGAGAGACTAGAGGGCTGGGCAATCACCAACTGTATGAAATTTAACAAGAGCAAGTGCTGGATTCTAAACTTGGGATGGAGTAATCTTGGCTATATGTACAGACTGGGGGATGAGACGATGGAGAGCAGCTCCACAAAAGGAATCTGGGGGGTTTTGGTCAACAACAGGTTGAACATGAGCCAGCAGCGTGCCCTGGAAGCCAAAAGGGCCAATTGTACCCTGGGTTGCATAAAGCACAGCATTGCTGACTGGCCAAAGGAAGTGATTGTTCCACTCTGCTCAAGTACTTAGTGTAGGTTTGAGCACCACAATATAAGGATATAAAAATATTAGAGAGCATCCAAAGGGGGGCAACAAAGATGGTGAAGGGTCTGGAGGGCAAGATGTATGAGGAGTGGCTGAGGTCCTTTGGTTTCTTCAGCCCAGAGCAGAGCAGGCCGAGGGGAGGCCTCATGGCGGCCTGCAGCTCCCTCACAAGGGGAGTGGAGGGGCAGGCGCTGAGCTCTGCTCTCTAGGGACAGCGACAGGACCCGAGGGAATGGCATGGAGCTGGGACAGGGGAGGGTCACGCTGGGTGTTAGGAAAAGATTCTTCACTAAGAGGGTGGTTGGGCACTGGAACCAGCTCCTCAAGGAAGTGGTCGTGGCACTGAGCCTGCAAGAGTTCAAAAAGTGTTTGGACAGTGCTCTCAGACAAATAATTTGATTTTTGGGTAGTCTTGTGTAGAGTCAGGAGTTGAACTCATTGTTCCTTGTGGGTCCCTTCCACTCCTGTGATTCTATTCTATAGGTGCATATTATTCTACAAGTGCATATTTTGCACATACACACACACGTGAAACATCAAAATATAGTAAAGTCCCTACTGAACATTGTTTGGAAAGCTTATGTTGTAGATTTTTTTTCTTTTTGAGTTAATAGTTAAGTCTAGTCGAGTTAATTGCTGCTTTGATGGAATGGAAGCCCCATAAATAAGCATCCTGCACATTCATCACTCTGCCTCAATCCTCCCTTGATGCTCACCCTGATGTAAATACAGAATCACAGCATCCTTTCTGGTTGTGACAATAAGCACTGTCAAGCAATCATCTAGTAATCATGTCAATTTAGCCTCATCGTAACAATGTAAGTATATGAATATATAAGTGCTTGGGGGGAGGGGGAGGAGGAGAGTGTACTAATGTTGGTGTAAAGATGTCTTTTTAGACCTAAATTTAACCCTGTTTTGGAAGGTGCCAGTACAATTCACCCACCTAAGGTTAAAGACTGAAAATACCTTCTGTACGCCTGTCTTCTTGTATGTCCCCTGTCTGTCTGTTTGTCTGCAGATAACATGGTTCTACTTAAAGGTTATACTTCTTGTAACACCTTTCTTCAGAAATCTACATTTATAAAGTTATATAGTTTGGGGCAGTATGCTGTTTATTTGGAGAAAATGGTGCAGTGTGCAACATGTCAGAGGGCTGTTGCACTGTGAATGCTATCTGCTTATTGCTGGAAGCTCCAGCTGATTAAAACAAGTCAGTTGTACCTTGCAGGTCTAGGGTGAGTCCTAGATCAGTCAATGATATAATGCATAAATAGAAAGATCAGCACGGGTCTTTCATTAAGAAGCTGTCTGAGATGCTAGCTAGTGCCCTAGCTAGCTGGCAATGTGCTGACAGCTAGAGCAATTGCTTAGGAACAGGAGGAAAAAACTGGCGTAGGCAAAGTCCCCGAGCTGCAAGCAGACATCAGAATTTAAAGTTCCTAAAATAAAGCAACAAAGTTTGTATACGATGTTCTCATACTAAAAATAGGGAAGCTGAGTAACTCAGTGAGTGCCTTTTAAATCATTGCTGAAATAGATCTCTTAGCAGGTTTCCATGCAGTGTCTAGTCCATGCAAAAAAAAAAAAAAAAAAAAAAAAAAAATTAAGAATAGAAAGGGCAAATCAAGGGAAGTGATTCATATTTAAGTTGGTCAGAAAGAAAGCCAACAACCTGTCCTCTACAGAGAACTTGAAGAGAAGTCTGAATCCCACAGAGTGAGAGAAAAAGCAAACTTGGCCATCATTTCAAGTGCTAGAGGCACTTTTCTGAAGGCTGCATAAAATATCTTTGCAAACTACTGGGTATAAGGATGTGCCATACTTAATCTAGCCCTTTGGTTGTTTCAAGTTTTCTAGCCTGCAGGCAACGGCAAATCTTTCTCTAACAACTTATGCAGGGTGAAACTGAGATCGTTCATAAGAGATAGCAGCTTACAGAGGCAACGGCTTATTTACTGTCATTACAGTGATATATCCTGCCTATTTAAACATACCTTTGGCATCTAGCTAGAATGGGAAATGAACATAGCAATAGAGACTTCCTGCTGAATTGTTTGTACAGTCATTCTACCATTAATTTTCTTAAGCACAGTAAGCAGCCCTCGGCAGTATTTGGCTTCTAGGCATCTCGTAGTAGACTGACCTCTTTACATTTAAATAAGTTAGTTTGCTTAAAAGTAAGCTGCTCCTTCTATCCACAGATCAGATAGTTTCTTTACCTGATGGTAAATGTCACCAAGGAATGAGTAAATATAAACCTTTCATAGATATGATTTCTAGTCAGATGCCAGCAGCTATTACTATGTATCATGTTAGAATAGATATGCATAAAAACTGTCTGGTTTGACAGAATATAAAAGTTTTTTTTCCACTCTTTAGAAAAACTTGCCTTTAAAATGAATACCAAGTAGTCATCTGTCAAGTAGATGATCAATATCTATGAGAAAAATGAGGAAAAAGGGGAACATAACATGGGGAAGAGGAAGATGACTCCATGATTTGCAGGTCTGCACTAATTTGTTTTACCGTTGCCTTTGACTGCTGCTAACTAGAATTTCTGATTTACCCAGCTAGTGACAGGAAGGAATGACACAGGATGTGGGAGAAAAAAGCATGGCTTTCAGGCAAAACAAGTGCCTTTGACAAATTCTGTAGTGTATTTTCAGGACAAACAATCTCATCCTTTTTAAAAGCTTTTCAAATTCTGTGAGGAAATCAGCTTTTTGATGAAGAGCACCAGGTTCAAGCTGAACTAAAACACAGCCACACTTATGACTGGATATACATATTTTCTTTAAACTACTCACAAGCACTTTACTTCTGAAAAAGATACAGCCCATTTTCATCAAAATATTGACAAATATAGATCCTGGTGAAATCTGAGCATAAACTTGAATGACAAGATAGCATCAATTTCTAAAATTTCCTGTTTTTCTGCTATGTCTTGGTCAGAAGGAACATTTGCTCCTCTATTTAATAGTGTGGGCATACCTACATTCCTTTCAAAGATTGGGCTAAAATATGTGTTAGGCTTAAATAGAGACTATCTAGCTGCAGAGCTGGTGGTAGTATGGAGACAGTGGATTTTGCTACAGCAACACCATAACTATTGCTTGAGCTAAGTATTTTACAACTTGGTCGGTAATTGTCTTTAATTGCAGGTTAGGCAAGCCTGGATGTGCACTAGAGGTGAGCTTCCTCAGGACTTTGGCTGCTCAGCGCAATGCTCCATGCTCTGTATGCCACCATAATGTTCCAGGCCACTTCAAAGCCTCGTAAAGGCACAATTCACTCCATCACTCCCTACTCTGCACTCAGCTGCAGTTCATAAGGATTAGAAGTGCTCCTGAAGTGATTAGTTAAGATCTGCTTCTGCTACAATAGCAGGGAAAATCCAGTTGACATTATTGGAAAGAGTATCACAGCTGTAGTAAAGATACATGAGAGAGAAAGTGGCATGTTAGGAAACCTAATCCTTTTACCAGCTTAGGTAGAATTATTTCTGATGGGAAAACATAGATGACTATCCTGTTCAAAGGTATAAGCTTAGTTTTATTTGCATCTAGATCTACAGGATGAAGCTGTGTGTGTGAATAAAACTGCATGTGGAGTTCGGTGTCTATTTAAGTTTGTCTATGGGAATTCTATAATCTTAATGATCACATCATATCAAGATGAGGTATTAAATCAAACATCTCTTCTAGTTTGCAGATGAAATGATTTGCCCAGAGGGTCTTACTTTATGTGTAGTAATTGCATACCATCCTTTCACAGTGGAAACAAAGTGTTTGGGAATGAATACTTGAGATCTTCAGAATGTTTACTTAGAGAACAGAGGTAATTGTAGGATCAATATCTGCTTTAAAACTAAAGGTTGTGCTAGTTAATATTTTATACAGAGAAATAGTTACACTACATAAGAAACCTGATGAAAAGCACATACCTCTTGTAAATTTAATGAACCAACCCAAACACTCTGTATTGTCTGAAAATAACATGAGGATTTGAAACAGCCTCTGAGCATGTGAAATCAGTGTATAATATTTTAAGTTGAAAATATAGGCGGAAAAAAACACTTTGGGGACTTCTTTGAGGGTCAACAGCTGATTGGAAGAGATAGGATCCACTTAACTTAGTGTGGCAAGTCTATCTTTGCCAATAGCCTTAGCATAGGCCAGCAAGGAATCTGGTATGGACAGCTTTAAACTAGCTATATTGAGACTGGAGGGTGGGGAGAAATTTCTCAATGAGAGAAGTTGTGGATGGGGTAGGGAAGCCAAGGACTGGAGTGATGGGAATAAGAGGGACATAGCAATCAAACTGAACTGAAGTGCAATTTCTTTGACTATAGACATCTCAGGGATCAAGGAGGTGTGGCAGGACAGCTCACATGAAAACATGGTTGCTGTCATACTGGGTATCTGCTTATAGATCTCATGATCAGAAAGATGTAGATGAGGCCTTCTTCAGACTACTGGAAGAAGTGTTATGCTCACAGGCCCTAGCCATTTAGGAGAAACTTTATACACCCTGATATCTGCTGGAGGGACAACACTGAAGGGCTCAGGCAATCTTGGAGAACTTTTAGACTGCATTGATGATAACTTGCTGTCACAGGTGATTGAGGAGACAAAAAGAAAGGTTCTCTGATGCACCTGTTGCTTACAAACAAGGAAGAACTTTTTGTGAATGTGAAAGCTGGGGGCAGCCTTGGCTGCAGTGACAATGAGATTGTGGAGTTCATGATCCTATGAAGAGGAAGGAGGGCAAAAAGATGGACCATAGTCCTGTGTTTCAGAAGGGCAGACTTTGTCTTATTAAGAGCTCTTTTTGGAAGATTCCTGTGGGATAAACCCCAGAGAGAAGAAGAAATGGCTGATTTTCAGGGATCATCTTCTAACTCAAGAAAGGTCCATCTAAATAAGTAGGAAATGAAGAAAAGGCGTTGGGAGGCCTGCATGTGAGCTCCTAAGTGAACTCAGGCATAAAAAGGAAGCATATAAGAGATGGAAAAGGGGTCAGGTGACCAAGGAGGAGTATACTCGCTGTCCATACTTACAGTGATGGAGTTTGGAAAACTAAGGATAACCTGGATTTGAATCTGATAAGGGGTATGAATGGTGACAAGAATGAACTTTACAAGTATATAAACAATGATAGGAAGACTCAGGAAAATACTGGCCTGTTGCTGAATGTGGCAGGGAAACTGATGATGAATGGTATACAGAAAGCTGAAGTACTTAATGCTTTCATCGCCTTAGTCTTTACCGTTGAGACCAGACATCAGGAATCCCAGGCCCCAGAGATCAGAGTGAAAGTCTGGAACAAGGAAGAACATACCTTCAGTGGAGGATGACCAGCATAGGGAACACTTAAAGAAACCTCACATACACAAGGGGGCCTAATGGATTGTACCCACAAGTGCTGAGGGATCTGTTAGATGTCACTGCTAGTCCAGTCTTGATTATCTGTGAAATCTCCTGGCACTTGGGAAAGATTCCTGAAGACTGGAAGACAGAAAATGTCACTTCTATCTTCAAGAAGGGCAGGAATGAATTCCTAGGGAACTACACACCAGTCAGCCTCACTTGTGGTAGGTGGTAGAGCAACAGATTCTGGAAACTAATTCCAAACACGTGAAGGAAAAGAAGCTTAGCAGGGAGTAATCTCTATGGATTTATGAATGGGAAATCATGTTTCACCAACCTCTTTTCCTTCTATATTGAGTTGACTAGCTTGGTGGACAAAGAGCAGTGGATGTTTATGTCAAATTTCTTAAGTATTTTGATACCACCTTCCATGATATCGTAAAGGACAAGCTGATGAAATACAGGTTAGATAGCGGATAGTGAGGTGGATTGAAAATTGCCCTAATAGCTGGTTCCAGGGGGTTGTGACTAGGATAAATTCATCTGGAGGCAAGTCACAAGGGGACAATACTGGGGCCATTACTGTTTAACACCTTCATTCATGACCTGGGTGGTCAGCAAGTTTACAGATTATACCAAAAAAAAAATAAAAAAATAAAAAAATAGGAGTGTCTAGTAGACCAGGTGGTTGTGCAGCCATCTAGTGTGACCTCAGTAAGCTGGAAGACTGGGATAACAAAAATCTCATCAAAGTCAACAAAAGGAAATGCAAAGCCTGCACTACGGAAGAAAAAACCCAAAGCACCAGCTCACGTCAAATGCTAACCCATTGGGAAGCAGGTTGCATAAAAAGCCCTGGGAGTGCTGGTGAGCAAGGACTTGAACATGAGCCAGCAATGTGATGTTGTTGGCAGAGACAACAAGCAGCACACTGGAAGCTTGGAAGCTGGCAATGCTTAGGAAGAACATTGCCATTAATTCCAGGGAGGTGATCCTTCCATTCTACTCAACACTGTACTCAGGCAGCACAGCACCTCTGCAGCACTGCATCCAGTTCTGGGCTTCACAGGACAAGGGAGTTGGGGACAGTGAGACTCACTGTAAAGACAAGAGGCAATGGACAGATACTCAAATGGTGGCTAGACATGGTCCTGGGCTACCTGCTTTTGCTAACGCTAGCATAAAAGCACTTAGTAAGGTAGTTGGACTAGATGATATGTCAAGAGGTCTCCTTCCAATGTAAAAAAAATCTGCGATTCTGTTACTTTGACCTGTGACAGATTCACAAGAATACAATTGAAATTCCAAATTAATATTGTAAGCTACTTGTTAGCAGAGAATATTCTTATCTGTAGGAAACCTGTTTACACTAGATTAGTAGACAAAATACTGTGTCTGGTGTTTGACAGAAAATGAATCTTCCCTAAAGACCAGTAACATTTTATATCATTACAGCACTTCAAGTTTTCTGATATAGCCATGTAAATATCACATCTTCCAAAAAAATGTAAGTATCTATTTCTTTTGTGCAAAAAAACTCATGGTCCTTTGATAGGAATGTATTTTCTGGATTACTGAGGGAGAGCAACACTGATTTTGAAAGCAGTTTTATCTTCATTTATACTTTAATGTCAGAGCCTGTGCTGATATGAATGAACATCAGTCTATTCAAGTAGATATATCTGTAGTTCTCCACCCCAGCACTCCCCAGTCAAGCAGGAGACCTTGAGTATCTGTGTAATGCCTTTATGATTTGTCTTCAGAACATTCCTCAAAACCTTCTTTTGGAGAAATGCCTACAAAAACATGCCATGGTTAAACTGTGTGTGTATAGTCTCTACTGCTTGTCACAATGACCAGCTCCAGCTTATTTTTCCATGATTTCCTCTGTGTTCCTGTGCTCATCTTTTGCTTTTTCCCTCACACTTGCATTGTAGGCTGTTTCAAGCAGGAAAGTACTCACACTGGTCAGTTCTTTTGTATTTCAGTTCTGCATTTGTC
Source organism: Branta canadensis (assembly GCA_006130075.1). Taxonomy (NCBI): domain Eukaryota; kingdom Metazoa; phylum Chordata; class Aves; order Anseriformes; family Anatidae; genus Branta; species Branta canadensis. Next base: position 7,985 of record SNRU01011884.1, on the reverse strand, counting down.
TGGGATATTCTTTCATTTTGATAATCCTTTGCAGAGACAGTACAGGTACTACTGCTAATGTTCTTGCTATTACTGTTTTTACCAGCTGAGGATCTGATCTCATGTTTACATAAACATAATTCTGTTATTTTGACTGGAACTGGCTCTTCCTTACAACAAATCACCTCTCAAGAATGCAACTTTTTGTACTTGGCACTCTCCCTCACTGCTGAGGAGAGTTCAGAACCAAAGTACAGCCGCTTTGAGTTCATGTTGTCACAACCATGTAGGCATTTTGTGTAAATCACTGCTTCAGTGCTTCATTTTTCTCTTTCAGGTTTAGTGCTGTTAGGAAGTCTTTAACTACTCAAACTTTACTGCCTTTTAAAAATTAATTTAGTACTAATCAATTTAATGTGATTGTCCAGGAAAGTATGTAGAATCTGGCCTTACTAGAATTAAATTTCTCAGCACCAAGCTAGATGTTTCACTGCCACAGCATGACAGTGGACTTACAGTTTACTGGAAGGGTTACATTAACTTCCTGTAGTTAATTTTCTCTTTGCTCCCTTCTTTTACTTACAAGTACTGCCTAGTCATAAAAATTAGTAAATTTAATTAGCAGTCTTTAATCAGGCAATACAAATTATCAGATCAGTCCTGTGGCATTGCAGATCAGACATATCTTTCTATTATGCCTTGAAACTAGGCTACAGCTCTTGAGCATTCCACAGAAACTCAAATTTGGCCTTTCTGCAGATGAGAGAAAACAGCTGGCTAGAGGACTGAGGAAATATATTAAAATAAAATAAACTCAGTATTTAAATACTTATATGCACAATACATTAGAGAATTGAATCTTTACTGAAAAAGAGAAAGTTCATATTCAGTTTCCATTCTGTTTCCTGTACATCATTTTTATGGGTCTCTTGAAATGATGGAACTCTAAATTTGCCTTGGGCAGTAACTTCTTATGTTATAAAATACACAGATGTGTCTGTAGTGACTTCAGACTGCTTTTGTGCTCTCTGAAAGCAGGCCAATAGAGGTGTGCTTTACCACCAGTAGGTTTTGTTTATTACAATACATTCCGATAACAGATAGCCAGCTGGTAAGCTAAACAGAAGCCTCTCAGTAAGCAGTCTTTCCTTAGAGGATACACTCCATTCTTAAAAACATTAGAAATTATTATTATTTTTTTTTAATTTTTAGTTGGGAAGATTATGAATTTTGTCAGAAAAGAAAAACAGAGCCCAACATGTATTTAAGATGCAACAAGAATTATTTCAAAAATGAGTCTCTTATTTAGCAACTTCAGGGAACTTACATTAATTTAATAATTCATACGTCCTGCTTGTTAAATGTAATAGAGTAACTGCCTATTTCCACTTTGCTTCATGTCGTTTCTCATTATCACAATGGATACTATTAAATATCCAATCCTTTTTTAAGCTAATTTGCATCAGGCTTAATGTGATTTGGAACCTTTAAGGATTATGGATATGTTTTGTTTCTCGTTAGTTTCTGACAATCAAAATGTGCAAAAGAAAAGGATTGCTATTACTGTATCAGTATATTTGGTTGCTTTTTTCCAACACCCTATTTATCTTAAAGGGAGGAAGGAAAGCAGCTAAGCACTTTATCAAACAAATTAAAACCTATTCCATACTTGCATTTTCTAAGCAAAAGTTATCAAGAAAAAGAAAGAAATATCCACTCTGGTAAGTCTTTTAAGTCTATTACTCTGAGCATCCTTTCTTTTTCTTTTCTTTCCATTTTTTTCTTTTTTCTTTCTTTCTTTATTTCTTTCTTTTTTTTTTCTTTTTTTTTTCTTTTTTTTTTCCTTCTTCTTATTTTTTTTAATAGTAATCATTGAGCTGGCAGAAGAGGTCCTCTGGGAGGTGAAAACATTCTTTGAAGACTTTCATTTGCTGTTCTCCAGTGTTCCTCCCCTTTTCCTTTCCTTCCTTCCTTCCTTCCTTCCTTCCTTCCTTCCTTCCTTCCTTCCTGTCTTTCCTGTCTTCCTTCCTGTCTTTCCTGTCTTCCTTCCTTCCTTCCTGTCTTTCCTGTCTTCCTGGCTTTTCTTCTTTATCAGGTGCTTCCCAGGTACTTGTCACTCTTCCTCTGGACAATTAGTGATCTCTGAAATTAGCTTGTCCTCGGTCATGCCAGAGTAGCTTGCAATGGGATCATTTCAATACAACTGGAAGAACCATTCCTAAATGTCAATTGAATGATTTCTAAGGTGCTGTTTGTCCTCTGTGGAAATAATTTCAGTTCATGTTTTCTTGTGGTTGAGCGAGATGAAAATAGTTCCATTTCTACATATCATGTCATTATACTAATATGTACTGCACTCACTCAGTCCTATTCTACTTAGCAAAGTGAGACTCTTTGAGAAGTTATTTCTATTAATAACAAGCTTTACATGATTCAAATAAAATGAGCAATTAAAATGTCTCCAGGAAGACCATCATTTTCTAGAAAAATTCTTACAGAACAGTGGATGACAGAATTATTTTTCCCCTCCTATATGTGAAGCAACTTGGATACCTAGAGGTATACTTAAACTTTAAAGCCTGATATTGTTGAAGGTATTTTAATTTTGTAAAACGTATCAGATCCTACAGACAACCTTCTTCAAAATGCTAGCAACCGTGACAAGGACTAAGTTGTTCTAATCAGGTAATTGTTAAAGTAGTGTCTTCGTTGTTTCCTTTAAATCAGTTTCATTACTCAGACCTATGATCTATGAAGTCTGTACCAGCTAGTAAAGTACAATTCATCTTAAATTAAAATGATCCTTTTCTTTGACAAGACAATACAATGTTCTTTGTCATGCAATGAATTATATGAGTATGCTTGTCAGTATAAATTTTCTGGCAACAGTAATAAAGTATTCTATCATTCATTTTATTGCTGGAGAAAATAATCTTTTCTTATTCGTACTGACGTAGCATTTCCATTACTCCTTAAGAAAGACTTGGCAATACTTCAAAATGAGTGTTATTAGAAAACATTCTATTACTGCTCAGTAAATATATTACTTTCTTTACTGTTACACCTACCATTCTCCCAAGAAGTCTTGCTTTGATTACACTGGTATGTTCTGGCTCAGGAGCAGCCTGCTTCAGAATCTGTCCATCCACAAAAGTACTTGGCTTTCCATGGAAGCATGTCTCACATGCACAATGACATTACAATTGAAACAGCTCACAAAATTTCCCTCACCATCAAGTCCTAGAATTTCTACTGTGGCCAAATAGCACTGATTTCTAGTAAGCAGGTGTTAGTCAACTTAATGCAATTGTCAATCTCCCCTAGTTTTAATTTATATAATTGAATATTACTTGCTCTCATTGTAGTTTCTTCTCAGCTGTAACTAGACAGAAATACTCTAGAGTACTTCAGTGTTCAGTCTTGAAAGATTTTGTTGATAATCAGTAAAGTATTTAACACTATGAATTGTGAATATTTTGTGTTGTGTATCCATGTCCCTTGTGGTTTAACATGGCAGACAGTACCACACAGCTGTTTACTCACACCCCCACAGTGAGGTGGGGGAGATCAGAAGAAAAAGGCAAAGATAATCTAATAGGACAGAAAATGAGGGGGAAATATTAATAGTAATAGAAGTAATAAAAATGTACAAAACAAGTGATGCATGATGCAATTGCTCACCAGCCACTGACTGATGCCCATTTAGTCCCTGAGCAGTGGCAGCCACCCAACCCTGGCCAAATCCCCCAGTTTTATGGCTGAGTACGATATCATATACTATAGGACATCCCTTTGGCTACTTAGGGTCAGCTGTCCTCCTTCAGTCCCTTCCCAGCTCCTTGTACACCCCCAGCTTCCTCACTGGGAGGGTAGCATGAGAAGCTGAAAAGCATTTGGCTCTGTGTAAGAACTGCTCTGCAACAACTAGAACATCAGTATGTTATCAACATTTTTTTTTGCCTAAATATAAATCATTGAACCATACCAGCCACTATGAAGAAAAATAACCTTATCACAGTGAAAACCAGGACAGCTCTAAAAAGATGGGTATGCAGTGCCAGCAGAGTGCGCTGAGCTGAACTTCATCTACAGTTCTCCTTCAAGTAAAGAAGTGAGATAATTGAGTCTTTGCTAAAAATATACAATGAAAAAAACAAGCAATAATTAATACTTCAGTAGTAACACACATGATGCATAAAGTTTGTGTTGCTATGTTAAACCTTCATTTATCTAGATGCAATTTAGGAACATGAATTTAATTTGCAGTTGATCTGGAAATATGCAGAATAATATAGCTTAGCAGATCATAGAATCATCATAGAATCATAGAATGGCTTGGACTGGAAGTGACACTAAAAATCATCTTGTTCCAACATGCCTGCCAGGAACAACATGCCTGCAGGAATGCCACCTGGTAAACTGTAGAATCATAGAATCATAGGTTTGAACCCATAGGTTTGGGTTAGAACCCCATCATAGAACCACACAGGTTTGGGTTAGAAGAGACCTTAAAGATCATCAATTTTAAACCACCCTTCCAAGGGCAGCAACACCTTCCAGTAGTAAACCAGGTTGCTCAAAGCCCCGTCCAACCTGGCCTTAAAAAACTCCAGTGATGGGGCATCCACAGCTTCCCTAGGTAACCTGTTCAGTGCCTCACCACCCTCAGAGTAAGGAATTTCTTCCAAATATATAATATAAATCTACTCTCTTTTAGTTTAAAACCATTACTCCTTCTCCTATCCCTATACCCCCTGACAAGAGTCCCTTTCCAGCTTTCCTGTAGGCCCCCTATAGGTTCTGGAAGGCCGCTATAAGGTCTCCCTGCAGCCTTCTCTTCTCCAGGCTGAACAACCCCAGCTCCCTCAGCCTGTCTTCATAGGAGAGGTGCTCCAGCCCTTTGACCATCTTCATTGTTTGCCTCTGGAGTTGTTCTAATATGTCCATATCGTTGTTGTGTTGGGGGCCCCAAAGTTGAGCACAGTATTCTAGATGGGTCTCATGAGAGCAGAGTGGGAGAATCACTTCCCTCAACCTGCTGTCCACTCTTCTTTTTATGCAGTCCAGGATACAGTTGGTTTCTGGGCTGCAAGCACAGTGTTGGCTCATGTTGAGCTTCTTATCAACCAACACCCCCAGATTCTTCTCCTTAGGGCTGCTCTCAATCCATTCTCTGCCCAGCCTGTATTTGTGCTTGGGATTGCCTTGGCCCAGATGCAAGCCCTTGCACTTGGCCTTGTTGAACTTCAAGATGTTCTCACTGGCCCACCTCTCAAGCCTGTCAAGGTCCCTCTGGATAGCATCCCTTCCCTCCAGCATGTCAACTTTACCACACAGCTTGGTGTCTTCGGCAAACTTGACCCCGCTGTCCATGTCACTAACAAAGATATTAAACAACGTGGGTCTCAGTACTGACCCTGAGGAACGCCACTTATTACTGATCTCTACTTGGACATTGAGCCGTTGACAGCAACTCAACTTGAGCGTGACCATTCAGCCAATTCCATACCCATCGAGTAGTCCATCCATCACATCCATGCCTCTCTATTCTGGGGACAAGGTTATCACACGGGACAGTGTCAAATGCTTTGCACAAGTCTAGGTAGGTGATGTCAGTTGCTCTTCTCCTATCCACCATTTCTGTAACCCCATCATAGAACGCCACCAGATTTGTCAGGCACGACCTACCCTTAGTGAAGCTATGTTGGCTCTCACCAGTCATCTCCTTATTTTCGATGTGCCTTAACATAGTTACCAGGAGGATCTTCTTCGTGATCTTGCTGGGTACAGAGGTGAGACTAATTGGCCTGTATTTCCTCAGGTCTTCCCTTTTTCCCTTTTAAAAAATGGAGGTTATATTTCCCCTTTTCTAGTCAGTGGGAACTTCACTGGACTGCTATGACTTCTCAAATACGATGGATGGAGGCTTAGCAAGTAGATCCACAGGTTCCCTCAAGGACCCATGGGTGTGTCTCATCTGGTCCCATGGACTTGTGCACCTTTATGTTTCTTAGCTGGTCTCAAATCATGTCTTCTCCTACAGTGGGTGATTCATCATTCTCCCAGTCCCTGCCTTTGCCTTCTGGGGCTTGGGCTATGTGTTTGAAGCTTGTGCTGGTGAAGACTGAGTCAAAAAAGTCTTTGAGTACCTCACCCTTCTCCATGTCATTTTTCCAATTTCCTTATGGATAGGGCCCACAATTTCCTTAGTCTTCCTTTTATCACTGATTCACCTACAGAAGATCAGGTTGCCCAGGGCCACTCCCAACCTTTCCTTGAAAAACTCCAGGGATGGGTCATCCACAACTTCTCTGGGCAACCTGTTCTAGTGCCTCACCACCCTCTGAGTAAAGAATTTCCTCCTGACATCTAATCTAACTTCCCTTTCTTTTGGTTTAAAACCATCCCCCCTTGTCCTTTTGCTACCTGCATGAGTGAATAGTCACTCTTCGTATCTTTTATAAGACCCGTTCATGTACTGAAAGTCTTCAGTGAGGTCTCTTTGGAGCCTTCTTATCTCCAGGCTGAACATCCCCAGCTCTTTCAGCTTTTCTTCAAAGGAGAGGTGCTCCATCCCTCTAGTCATCCTTGTGGCCCTAGTCTGAACCTATTCTTAGACGTCCACATCTTTCTTGTGTTGGGTACTGCAGAGCTGAACACAGTACTCCAGGTGGGGCCCTCACAAAGGCAGAATAGGGGGGTGCAATCACCTCCCTCAGCCTACTGGCCATTCCTCTGTTGGTGCAGCCTGGGATGCAGTTGGCCTTCTGTGCTGCAAGTGCACACTGCTGGCTCATGTTTAGCTTTCATCCCCAAGAACCTCCAAGTCCTTCTCCATAGGGCTGCTCTCAATGAGTTCTAAATGTCTGTACTCAGATGTTTGGAATTGCTGCAATACACGTGTAGCACCATGCACTTGGACTTGTTGAACCTCACTTGGTTCACAAGGTCAGTTCTCAAGTTTGTCCAGGTCCCTTTGGATGTCATACTTTCCTTCTATTGTATTAACTGCACCACTCAACTTGGTGTCATTATCTAAGTTTTGGCTTGTTATTATTTTGTTTGCTGAGTGGATGGCCAAAGAGTGTTGGAGACTCACGAATAAAGAAGACAATTAATAGAAAAGAAAATTAAGTCTCCTGTAAAATTCTATATGTAATCAAAATCTCCTTCCTGTCCAGTGAGATTTTCTGTGTGATTGAAGCATTATTTTCATACCACTCCTCATATGGGTAGAAAGCTGAAGAGAAATCAGTGAAATTTTAGTCTTATTCCATTTCCCCCACAAACCAATTAAAAATGGATAAAGTAATAAATATAAAGTGCTGCAGTTCTGAGTTACTGGGATTTTCTGTTTCAGTTTTTAAAATATAGGCTAAAGGTGCAAAAATCATGGCCTCAAGAGCAGTTTTATATCCAATGGAATACATTTAAATGTTAGAAAACCATCCATGTCAATTCTTAGAAACCCAACTTATCAGCCCACGCTGAGACTGCCATTTGTTTGCTCCTTTGTATTGCTGTAAGTCTCTAGCATGGCAACACGCCCTCGAGGTAATGACAAAGAATAGATAAAGGCTCATGCATTGCTGCTGAATATTCCTTAACACAGAACCCATACACACTCTTTCCTATAGAGGGTTTCATCTGCTTGATGAAAAAATTGAGCTTATAAAGAGTTGAGTTTGAGAGACTAGAAAGGGTAAGGGAAAAAAGGAATACTTTTTTTTTTGTTCTTTTTTTTCTCTTTTCCCCTCCCTTCTTCTTCTCATTATTCTTTTTCTTTAATATCTGATCAATATTCATGTCCCAGTTTACTTCCTTCACTTATATCCAGAAACTTCCAGAACCCTATCCAGACCAAGGGGACTGCAAGAAGGACTGCTGCCCAGATAACAGTCAATCCTACAATATCCTTATTACGACAGCACACATCACAGTGCTTCAGCTTCTGTAGATTTATTATTATTATTATTATTATTATTATTATTATTATTATTATTATT